>VDFB02334954.1:0-102716 GCA_007258455.2 Sequoia sempervirens | reverse complement strand
CAAAGACCTCACAATGACTAAATCCTTCTCAACAACAATGACATTCTATTAGGTCTCAAAACTGTTGCTCCACTTCCTAGAATGAGATTTCACTTACAAGGCTAGGGTTGTCAACAAATAAGTGTAATAGGATGAAATGGGATCTAGGCTAAAAAAATTAACCTAAATCAATCATTCCACCTTAAACATTGAGGAACACAAAATTAATCCAGAGACCTTGGTTGTTGTCCTCAAGGGAGAACTAAATAGGCTAGTCAAGGTTTTGGTCCCTTTTTGTGTGGGATGTGTAATCATTGATGATGAGATGTATGAAACTAGGTGAATTAGGATCAAAGTGACTAATTGTAATAGAATCTATAAATTATAAAACAAAAAGATAGAAACATAAGATAGATCTGGAGAGTGTAGATAGAGAGGAACCTAACATTTGAATTTGGAGCTAAACTAGTAGGATAGGGGTGCTAGGTGCCCTAGTATAGAAGTGTTGAATTATGTGGTTTTAGATCTTGCATAGGTATACCAATGTTTGGAGGTCTTTGACAACCGAGATCAGGTTCTAAATTTTGTTTGTTTGTAAATAATTAGCTTTTTATATTTTTTTGATGATAGGAACATGAATGCATGAATTAGGTTTTGAAGCCTTGATATCTCAAATCCACTTCAATCAATAGTAGAACTGCAACCTACAAAATAGATAGAGGGAGACAGATTGTGCCCTATAGGGGCTTTCCTTGGTCAAACCTCATTTTATTTTTTCCACCTCCACAATGGCTATGATGATTGATGATAAAGAGTGTGTGCTCTTAGGGGAGAGGATGCAAAACAATAAATGAAAATGAAAATGATCACAAATGGAACTTACCACTTAGATTTGAAATAATTTTCGGACTGAAGTCACTTTTATCATCACACACAAGGAGAAGTAGGGGGATTCTTGGAGATCCTGCAAGTGTTAGTACACATAATGATACTAAAAATAAAACATGAACATCTTACAATACATGAACATGAATTTTTTGGTGTGTTTGAAGATTGTAAGTGACTATAATTATGCCTTTGATCTTTTACTTATTATGCTCTTGATATTGCCTTAATTTCCTTTAAGTTGTTAGAGTTCTCAAATTTTCATTAGGATTTAAAAAAGAGGGAAGAAATTATATTTATATGGATCTAAACATATTTCACATTAATCGTCAAGATAGGCCAACAAATGGATTTGAATTCTTAAACATATTGATGCCGACAATAAGATTTAAAATTTAGGACCTAATTAGATGGGACATGGGTGTTAAGCACCCTAGTCTAGGCATTTTTAGATCTGTCAAAGCCTGATAAAAAAGGACTTAATAAAATTTCCAAAAGTGGAAACAAAATGGGTATCTCAAAAGCATAATTAGGTACATGCACTTAAGAGGGTGTCAAACCTAGTGTGAATTTTTCAAGGTGAAAATTTATGACACTACATTTAGCCCCCACTGTAGTGAGGGTATGAAATTATGTTCATACCCACACTAAAGTATGGAGAAGCCAAAGAGTCCTTTCATCAAAATACTTAAGAGATAAGATAACACTAAGCTAATAAATGCAATAGCCCCCAAACTTAGGATCCTACCAAATTCTAATGCTAAGAAAAAGGCCACACACATACATGAGACATGATGAAAAAAGGCATATAATAATCCAAAAATACATAAATCATACACAAGACATAAACAGATCATACAAAAAACATACACGAAGCATATGTAGAGCATACATGAAGAATACATAGAGAATACATGAAGCAAAGAGCATATAATAGTAATTTAAACACATACTATCTAAAGCAAACATTCTTCAAGTCAAAAAGTTAAGGAGACCTCGCTATGAAAATTTATCTCAATAATAAGCATAATCCCTTGAATGCAACAAATGCATAGAGGAATTCTAAAATAGGAGAAGAATGTAGTGATTTGATCAATTACTTCAAAGTAAGAATGCATACAAATAGATGGGGAGCAATCAATGTAGAAAAATGAGGGTATATGACATCGACACTAGCTTGATCTGTCACTAAGGGTCATGCACATTATAAATGCCTCATGGACAATAGGCTAGTATCCTAGCAAGTTATGTTATGCTAGGTGATCATGAGTGTGATAAGTAAAGTACACAAGCTAGCAAGTTATGTTACGTTAGGTGGCTTATAAAGTACACAAATTTATAGGCTATCAAGTTGTGTTATTCTAGATGAATGTGTATTGTTAACACCTCAAGGAGTTTACAAATGAATAATGTCTCAAGGGATGTAAAATTATGTCTCAAGGAGTGCATAAATGAACAACATCTCAAGGGACGAAAAGCACACCTTAGGGAGCTTATAAATAAATGTCTTAGGGGACGAATATCATGCCTCAAGGAGCATATAAATAAATGTCTCGAGGGAAGAATTGATAATCACGCCTAAAGGAGTGCATAAATGAACATCTCAGAGGAAAATTTGATAATCACACCTTAAAGAGCA
Source organism: Sequoia sempervirens (assembly GCA_007258455.2). Lineage (NCBI taxonomy): Eukaryota > Viridiplantae > Streptophyta > Pinopsida > Cupressales > Cupressaceae > Sequoia > Sequoia sempervirens. The sequence continues at coordinate 100,213 of VDFB02334954.1, read as the reverse complement.
CATAAATAGATAGGTGTCCCCACCTTAAATTAATTTATAATGCCAATCAAGAGGAATTTCCTTTAAGGTAGAAAGAGTGATAATGCAAAATAAGGCATGAGAGGTTTCTAAAAGCCATAAGCCAAGTGATATTTCTCCAAGAGCTACATCATGATGGAGGGGTTGTCTGTAAGGACAAGAAATTCACAACAATGCAACATATAATAATCATTGTCGTACAATATTACATGAGGGATCCAAGGATTTGGGGTCAATATGAATGATAGATAAATAATATGTATCAAGATGATCATTTGGATTGACATCGTTCCCCAAATATTGTGGAACTATGAATACACAAGAATAAGAGCACATGAAGACAAAATAAAAATTATTGGGTCAACATGGAAGATACAAGGAATGCAATACAAGGAGAAGTGTCAAGTTCAATGCATGGCAGATCATTGGTTATATAAGGATAATCACACATGCCCCAAAAAGCTAAGTTTATTGATTCTACAAAAATAAGAGATAGTTCTTAATGATTTTCCAATGGTTCATCTATTTTTTTAATCATCCAAGCCAATATCAAAATATACCATAATGGGTGATATGGTGGTGTTAGTGGCATGATTGCGAACACTATCCTTTATTGGAGAAGAAGGAGCTTTGGGAGGAGAGATAGAAGAATACTGTGGACTCAACGATGGCAAACATTTTAGTCTTTAGCTTGGCTGAGAAACATAAGGCTTAGGTTCATGTAAAGGTGAAGCAGATTCAGGTGATGATGAAGATGGGTGAGGGAGAGGAACCTCATCGTAATTTGACTACATTGGAGAAGAATTAATAGGTGAAGATTCACTACCTTTGACAAGTTGGTGAGCCATAACACAATGCTGTCTCTTGCATTCTTTCGCATTTCAATTTTGTCATGTACAAGTTTGAGCTTGTGTAGGGGTAACCTAGGTGTTTTCCAACATCATTTCCCTTTCTTCCTTTTTTTAGAAAATGGAAGGAATCACCAGAGGTTGAGAGAAAATAATAGGAGGGGGTTGTTGTACAACAGATTTCTTTCCTCTAGAATTTAAAGATACAAGAGGAACAAAAATCTTAAAAGTACGAAGAGGTCTAGGTTGTGTCGAGCATTTTCCTTGTGGTATTAGATAGGATGGTGGAGGTAGAACCACAACATAGACACCGAACACTCAAGGTCAAGGAAGGATACCCAGTTCGGGTCATGATTCATTCACTGCCTATGGAATAGGAGGAATAACAATCATAATTGTATGAGATCAAGGAACCTCAAGGAGAACAACTAGAATGGTAGATGAGGTGTTGTTAATAGATAATTGAGAAATGTGGTTAGATTTTAAATTTTTGATAGTATAGAAAGGGAAAACCCTCACGGGGTTGAATGGGCTGGCTTGGTTGTGGCCAAAAGTAATTGAGTGAAAAATTCCCATGAATCTAGACAAGGGCCTAAATCCACTATGATACATAGTGTGCAGTTTTCATTCAAATGGAAACTTGAGGCATTCATGGATGGAGGGGACCACACTCATGGAAGTAAGCCATGGATGACCAAATTAACATGAAATTGATCTAAGGTAGGAATTATGGAAAAGGGTTCATCTAGGCCTTTTGGTCTGACTTGGACATGAAGACTTAAGGTACCAATGGTAGGGTGAGTGAAATCATCATGCACTCTTACCGAGACTTTTGATTGATCATACTTATCTTCTTATAAGTAATACACATAAAGGAACTCTTTCATGATTAAATTTACTAAGTATACTAGATCAATGAGTACTCCCCACATGGGTTTATCATTAATTTTTGGCAATAATGTAAAGAGGACCATTAGGTGCATGAATAGAGGAATCGATGTGGATGAAGGTAATATAGGGAAGGATTTTATGTTGTTTTTGGTGGGGGTGAACATCTCTCATGGTGACTAATTATCCAATGGTTTACTTTCATGATCAGATGTTATGGAAGTGAACACTATATCAATGGATGGCTCTACAAGATTAGTGTAATGGCTAAGTAATTGGTTGGTATAGATTTGTAAGTTTTGATTAGGAGGTGCAATGGATTTATTCCCTTTATCATTCACACCATCCACTTGGATGAAATTAGATTTGACAAGGTCTTGCACTTGGTGCTTAAGATGCATGCATCACTTGGTATCATGCCTAGATGTTCGATGGTATTGACAGAAGGCTTTCAAATTAAAAGGAGAAAAAGGTTTGGAGGTGTCCATAGGATAAATAGAAGAAATTTGAATCAAATTATTGTTAAGTAATTGTAACATAATGGAATCAAGGGATTCCAAAAGTTGTGAGAATTATCGATCCCTTGCTTTGAATTGATAGGGAGTTATAAAAAAAGGTGTTACAGTCGTAACCTATGATTGGATGTTATTGGAAGAAGAATAATAATTTATTTTGATGAAGTTTTTGTTTTGCTTCTTAAATGATTGATAATTAGGAGTGGCTTCATATTGACCAATAGGATCTAATGAGGATGAACCCTCGTATTTTCTAATCAATAATTAGTAATCATGAAGATTCGTGTGAAGATGTGTAAATGAAGGGTATCACATCAATATAATCTTATCCTGAATATGTGGCTATAGGTTACTAATGAAAAATCGTTGCAAATTAGCATCTAGAAGGGAATATGAGAGTTGAGAGTAAAGGGCTTGATATCGCCCTATAAAATTAGTCACTTTCTACTTGGCTCCTTGATTGCAATGAACCAAATTAGTTAATGTGACTTGGGTTCCAATACTAGTTTGGAAGTGTTGAAGTAATTGATTGACCAATTGTAAAAAAGAGTGGATTGAACTATTAGGTAATGACCAAAACCAATCCAAGGTTGCGTCTTTTAATTATCGAGGAAATATTTTGGCTAAAAGAGCATCTTCAAAGAGGAAATCACTACATAGTGTGGTGAATGTGGACACATGATTATTAGGATCCCCTTTTCCATTATAATTCTCAAAATGAGGTGTTTCAATGTTTTTTAGTATTGGAGTTTTTAAAATTATGAATGATGGTGGGCTACAAGTGAGGTATATTGGAGGGTTGGAGAGGGATTGGTTTTGATTCATATTGGATATTTGTTGTTGTAAAGAACTCACATTTTGTAGTTAATGATAGGATCGGTTGGTGAGGGAGTTTGAGAGTTGGTATAATATGAAGGACTAATGATAGCAATAGGTGGATTGGTGTTTTGATAAGTGAATTATGGAACATGTTGGGAAATGGGTGGATTGATATTTTGAGAAGTAAAATGGATGCTTGAAGAAGGTGGAAAAAAGTTATATTGATTTATAAGATTTTCATATGAAAGCCCCAAAATACTATTAGATTATGCAACAAGAGTCATAAAAAAAGAGGTGAATTTTGTAATAGGAGATGTACTCTTGGGAGTTGATACTTGTGTTCCTATTTGATTTTGAAGGGATACATTATTGATAATTTTCATTCAACTAGTTGAAATCATAATATTTGAATCCACTATGTGAGCTAGGTTGTGTAGAACTTCTACACCTTGTAAATCATTAATCAATATCCTAAGGTTGTCTATAAGGGGGAAATTATCTCTAGCTAAACGTTTTATACTCAAGAATAGTTGGAGACCAAGTCTTGGTCTATCTTTTGGAGTTTATCTTCATGAACATAAGCCACAGAGTTATCCAACCCCAAGTATTCATGAAGGGATTGTGGGCAATAAGTCATTGGTAAAGTAAGAGTGGGAGTAAGATCCAAAGGTGATTGTGTTGTGATAGTTCCTTAAGGGAAAGATTTAACAAAATCAGGCTCAACAACAAAGCTAGTTAAAGTATGAGAAGTGATAATTCTATAACTTCATCTCACATGAGTGTTGGATATATAACACTAGGTCATGAAACTCATAAATACAATACAAGTTCCAAAACACATAAGTGTTCCTAAGAAGTGGAGGGTAGAAGTAAGTGATAAGAAAAGTAGAAGAATAGTGATGAAAAGATGAATATGTTGATGATATGTGAGAAGAAAGTGCTTGAGGTTTATGTTTTGCAACCATAAAAGAGAACAAGCATTCAAATTCCTTGTTTTCTAATACAATGTTTAAATATAAAAAATGAGATATTCAATTAATATAATTCCTTAATCAAGTAGATCTAGAAGTGTAATGCTTTATTTTAAAAATTAAATATGCAGTGATTACCTATGAGCAATAAGATATTCAAATAACTTAATATTTTGATCACATTAAAAATATATGATGTTTAAATCTAAAGAATTGCAATAGTAGGATACGACAAGGTCACCAAAATGTAATAAGGTGAACTGGGATCTAGGCTAAACATCTTAACCTAAACCAATTATTTTACCTTAAACATTAAGGGACACAAAATTAACCAAGAAACCTTGCTTGGTTGTTGTCCTCAAGGGAGATCCAAACATGTTGGTTAGGCTTTTGGTCCCTTTTTGTGTGGGGTGTGTAATGATTTATGATGAGATATATGAAACTAGGTGAATTAGGATCAAAGTGACTAACTATAATATAATTTGGAAAATACATAATAAAAAGAGAGAAATAGAAGATAGATCTAGAGAGTGTAGGAAGAGAGGAACCTGGTATTTAAATCTAGAGTTGAACTAGCAGGACATGGGTGCTAGGCGTCCTAGTCTAGAAGTGTTGAATTATAGGGTTTTAGATCCTACACAAGTGTACCAACATTTGGAGGTTTTTGATAGTTGAGATTAGGTTTTGAAGTCTGACGGTGTGTGAATAATCAGTTCACCCTAATTTGTTGATAATAGGAACATGAATGCTTTCCACCTTTGTAATGGATATGATGATTGATGATAAAGAGTGTGTTCTCTTGGGGGAGAAAAGCAAAAATAATAAATGTGAATAATAATGAACACAAATGGAACTTACCATTCACATCTGAAACCCTTGTTGGATTGAAGTTACTTTATTCATCACACAAGGAGAAGTAGGAGGATGCTTGGAGATCCTACAAGTGTTAGTGCACATAATGATAACAAACATAAACAATGAACATATTACAATGCATGAACATGAATTTTTTGGTGTGTTTGTAGACTGTAAGTGACTTTAGTTATGCCTTTGATTTTCTCATCATTTTTCTCTTGATATTGCATTAATCTCCTTTAGGTTTCTAGAGTTCTCAAAAGTTCATTAGGAGTTAAAAAGGAGAGAAGAACTTATATTTATATGGATCTAAATATATTTTGCATTAACCATTAATATAGGCCAAAAGATGGATTTAATTTCTTAAACATATTGAGGCTGGCAATAATATTTTAAATATAGGGCTTGATTAGATGGGACAGGGATGCTAGGTGCCCTAGTCTAGGAATTTTTAGCTTTGTCAAATCCTAATAAATAAGGAATTAATTAAATTTCTTGAAATGAAAACAAAACAGGTATCTCAAAAGTATAATTAGGCACATGCACTTAAAAGGGTTCCGAACCTATTGTTAAATTGTCAGGGGTGACAATTTACAACACTACAATAAGTTACTTTTTTTCATTAACAAAAATATGGATGATTTTGAGCTAACTCAATGAGAGTGGGTTTTATCTCTTACGCTTCAAGCTCAACTTAGACTCAAGAGGGCGTTCCTAGGGGTATACCTTAACATGTATTGAAATCAAATATAATGAACAACAATGAATTAAATGATAGCCAAACCCAACCTTCTCACTTGACCCCAAATATTGTTATCGAACCAAGTAAACTAGTTATCTTTATACCCCGATATAGTTGACAACAATGTAAAATCATAACCCACACAAAATGTATTCATTTGAGGATCATTGACTATAGATCCCAGGTTATATTACGAGGTTATGAATGTACACAAACTAATCCTAATCCTATACTACTTATTTGTGTTGTTTGATGAATGATTTGAGATTGGCGAGGTGGACTAGAGATTCGTGCCTATCTAATGGGTTGTAGAGTCACAGGTAACAAGAAATAAAACCATGAAAGAAAACATAGAAGAATTGATCTAGATACATATCTCATAAAAGCATAACCATTATACATAGATCATACATAGTAATCCAAACTGAACTACATACAATCCATTTGAAACATGGAAAAGGCCATAACAAAGCTTGTAATATTTGAAATGTTGTTATATTCACCAATTTTATGTTACAACCATACTAGTAAATGTGGCAAAGGAAAATATTTACAATCTTCCTAGAGAAATAAAAATAACAAAGGAGACATTCTCTGCACAACATCTATACATGCATCTTATCCTTTACATGCCCCACAAATCCATAGCCATCCTACAATTGGACAAGGTGTTAGTTGAAACCCTAGAAGAAACTTTGCATCTTCATAGCCTCCAAAAACCACCAAGAAGAAACGACCTCCTTTAAAAATAATCAAAAATTTTCATATAATAGTAGTATGGAATAAATCTAATTCATTGCATTGTAGTAGTTCAAATGGATAATTGAGGAAAAATTATGCCCAAAATGGACGTTGTAGATGGAAGGAGAAGGATCATAGTTACTCCTAGTAGTTGGGTGAAAAATGCTATGAATTTTGGTAGATGAAATCAAATTCACACGTTAAAATCTTGCCACCCAAACACATTCATGAGATTGCCAAGTAGACCATGGTTGTTGAAATTTTGTATTAATGGCATTTAACTTGGTAGAGGAGTAGGTGAAATACAAATACAAAGCTAAAATAATGAAATTTTGGATGCCTAGACACCATCAAATCATTTTTCATGTCAAAATGGAGCTTTTTAGGCCTCAAGGGGTCATCCAAAATAAAAGCGGGAAGTTGCCACCTAACTGGACCTCTACGGAAAAATGTTGGCCAAGTGAACCATGTAGAAAGAACCAAGTGAACTCGCCAACTGTAGCCAAATAATTGATTCAAATGATTTTTTTTTGACTTTGCAAAAAAACTTAATTGAAACTTTGTAGGAAAGCCCAATCAAATAGAACCTTGTGGGAGGAAGCATCTAAACTACACATGGGTTAGTTGAAAGGGAAAACTTGTAAAGTCAAAGCTTTCACCCATTAAAGATTTTTTCAAAACTTATAAAAATAATTGGGCCTAATTTTTCATGATCTACCCAATTGTGCTAAGAAATTTGGCAAAAGACCACCCAAATTAGATATCTTAGATCAATTATTAGTAGATGAGTAATAAAAGGGGACCTCATAGGCACACAAAAGGGAAGGGACTCAAGCAAAAAGAGAATGTAGATTTAAGTCACAACAACTAGATTGTGCAAGGCCTTATGAGCCTAAAGGTAGCTAAAGGTTTCATAAAAAGAATATATAGATAAGGATAAAGTGGGAATCCTTGCATGGTGGAGAAAAAATGCTAATTTTTTTAGAGTTTTTCTCATTAATATAAAGACAAGTTGAGGTATCTAAGAAAAGAGTTTGAACCACCCAACAAAAAACGCAGCCAAATCCTAATACTTTGAGAATCACTAACTCAATACTATCATAAACCTTCTTAAATTCAAAAAATACATTGCTTGGATCCCCTGGCCCATCTATCACCTTTCAAACAATAATGATATTAGTAAGAATGTAGTGGCTTTTAATAAAATTGGTTTTCTTGGGATGTATAATGGAAGGCAAAAGGTTATAAATGCACAAAGATTTTTTTTAAAGAAATTTACAAGAAAAAATATCAAGGAGGGGGGCCACCATCAAGTGATAATATTGAGATCCCTAGCCTCATGAATAACATTGATATTTCCACAATTGATTATCAATCCTAGGGAATTTTTGGTAAGCGCTTCTTTGTGCACCTAGAGAAGGTTAGGACCTATAAGTACCAAGTGGATTTATAGAACTCATAAGGAAAACCATCAAGGTTAGGTACCTTACCATTATTCATGTTGTATAAGTGCATCATGGAGCTTCTCTAACATGAGTTGAGAGATAGGAAATTTGTGATCCATAAAAGTTAAGAGGACATTCCTCATGGATATTCATAAACAAAAAATCCTCTTGAATAATGTTATATAAGATTTATGCATAGGTTATTCCATTATAAAAGGAAAAAATAATGATTCTCCTAGTTAATTTTAGACCTTAATCATGTAATGAATAGTTATAACATAGCTAAGAGGAGATAAAATGAACCCATACAAGACTGAAACAATAAGCTATTATGAGAGAGAATCTTTAAATGGGGAAAACACAACAAGAAAATAAAAAATACCCATACCACTAATCTTAGTCACCTATTAGTGATACAATTATACTAAAGGTGTATAAAGATCCAATCTAAATTCTATCAACTCCTAACACTTGTAATTAGCCTATACAACTCTAGATTTTTCCCCTGTATAGTACAATACCATTCAAAAAATTAACTACTAAAGGTTTTAATTAAGTCTTACAAATCCTCTCAATTTTCATCCTCTTAGCCTCTTATCCTTCTTTGTTAATCTCTTCCAAAAGAAAAAAGTGGACTATTGCTTGGTTGGTAACAATTTCCCTTTGACTAGAAAGCAAATGTTTACCATAGATAGTGACAATCATCTATATAATCACCACAACACTACCATCAACCAAGAACAAAATTTTCGTAAAAAAATCATGGTAATAAGTGATCATAAATCAAACATAATCATGTACCCATGTGGTAAAAGGATTGGGTATTAGAATAAGGAAATCATCTACCACTAGTAAAATAGTAAAATCCACCACATAGAAATTAGGCACTACCTTAATTTATTTTATTCACTTTGAAGAGGCCAAGACTTATTCACAATGTTACCTAACAAAAGATAATCTTATCTTTAACACATGTATAACATTACTTACACAACTAAGAGCTTGTTCTGTAATAACTAAGACCTTGCAAAACAACTAAGATGTTGCCTACCTAACCAATTTCAATTCATAAAGCTAGCTTAAATATTAAAAATAAAAACCATGTTATTATTCAATTATACCTAACTTTTTAGATGACATCCCATCTTTAGTAGGAGGCTTTTGGTCCCACAAAAATATGAAGATTCAATGAAAAAGGATTGATGTATCCTTCATCCAAAATAATTGTAGTTTTCCTTGTACTATAAGACAAAAAATAACTAACTGGTATTGACATGGTGTGATGGTTTAAAGGTGGCATTGTTGTTCTTGCCATCAAGGTTCAAACCCCGTTGGGGTGGTATTGTTGAATGGTTGTATTTCGATTCATAGCTCTGGTCAAAAGCGTTTACCCCTTAAATAAAATAAAAAAGATAAAAAATAACTAGAACTTGGCATTTTTTGTTTCTATATTATTTTATGTAGTTTGTGTCCTTATTTATATGTTCCTTCTAAAAATAACCTACCTTGACACTCCCAACCTCAACGATCCCTTCTGAAGGGAAACCCTTCCATTTGCTATAACCAATGAATTTATAAGATTTTAAAGTACTTAAACATTGCTTTGGGCTTCTTAACATATGGATACAACATAAAAATATTTACATTAATTATGATCCTATACAAATTCTTCTTCCATTAATAAACATTATATCTTTTATTATATATGGACTTCCAAAAATGATATCACAAATATCCTACAAAATGACATCTTACAATACTAACTCATAATATTTGGAAGTATGCCTAAAATACAAGTTACAGTGCTTTATTATAGTAATTCAATGCCTCCTTGCAACTATCATAATACATATGGGTGTGGATGGTCTAGCATCTTTGAACCAAACCCATTAACCAAATTTTTTGATATAAGGTTTACTTGCAATTTTTTTTTATCAATCATGGCATCAACCTTATTACCTCTTACTTAAAATTATGTGTAAAATTTTTGTAAGCTCTTTCCTATCATGTGAGTGGACAATAACCTTGGAAAGACCCCTACAAAGAGTAACAGAAACAATTTATCATTCACTATGGAGCTACACTCAATCTCTTTAACTTTGCTTCCAAATGCAATCCTTAAATGTCTCTTTTCTTCTTAGATTAAAAGGGAACTAAATCCATATGTAGATTTCCAAATCTATCTTCTAAATTCTCATCCTTGTCATAGTGGGTAAGCTAAATAATCTCCTTACTTTTGTTATTTGTAGAAGTAGCATTCACCTTGTTCCTACCCTTGTTAAGTATCATCTCCTTGCTTGTACCTTGTTGCTACTAATTATTATGTTGCTTGAACTTATAGGAAGAAACATTTTTTTAATCAAACTCAAGATAATGATCTTCGACACATTTTTCATTCATATCCTTAGGTTTATCCATAAGAATAAGCCTCTTGAGGTGATAAACTAAACCCCCTATGTACTTCATCAAGATTCATGCTCCATGACACCTTTTCCAAGCTACATCTCTCTTCCTATATTTATAGGTATAGTATTGAACATTTTATCCATGCATTTACTTTAAATAATTCTATTTTATTATCCTTTTTCTTTATAGGAGATCAAGTATAATTACTTATGAAGTAGCCTCTTAACATAATCCCACTTATAAATTGGTGAAACTTTCAAGATTTCCAAAGAATATGTTTAACTCTCATACCATGTGAGAGCATGCACAATAAGCTTAAACCTTGTAAAATAAATATGTTGATTCAAAGGTGTTTTGTGAAGGTTAAAGTAAACCTCCATTTGTGAAACCCGATATTTGAGCTTCTATGCAATCTTGTCATCATAGAGTTGAATGTCAAATTTTTCTTTCACTTTTAAAGAAAATCCCAAATGTTGATGTTTCTTACTCAAGTCTACTCTTTTTAGGCTCACCTTCTTTTGGATTCTCTTTTGGAATCACCAACTTTACTATTAAGGTTAACATAATACTCTCAATCATCTAAGTTTCTTTTCTACATGAGTAGTCCTTGTAACATCTTTCTCCAATTTTATGAACCTTTATTCTCCATACTCTTTTGATTAACTACTTTCTAAACTCTATTTTAGGACCAAGTAAGAAAAAAATCACCACCTTGCTTTCTCTAGTCGAGGGCCTAAATCAACGGATAAATAAATAACCAATAAATTCCACACACATTGTAGACTATGAACCAATTTTGTCTATAAACTAGGATATTCCTCAAAAAGGTTCATCAACAATAGATCCTCTTGTGGAAATCATTAAACAATCTTCAAACATATATTATTCCACCAAAAATGGAAAACAAAACAATGTTCCTAGTTCGTTTCAAATCTTAAGCATCAAATGAATAGCAAGAAGAAAACTGAAAGGAGATAAAATGAAGCCACACATAATTCAAACAACAAGATACTACTAGAGAAAACCCATAAATAGGAAAAAAATAGGAAGAGTGAGTAAATACTCCTCATGACACTAATTTTAGTTACTTTTAAGTGATATAATGACACTAAGTTTGTATACTAATATTCAATAAACTATACCAACTCCTAACACTTGTAATCAACCTCTATAACTCCAAAATTTTCCCCTATGTGGTACAATAACGCTTATAAAAATAAAATAAAAAGGTTTCAATTGAGTCTTAAAATTATTCTCAATTATCTTCCCTTGACCTTCTATCCTTCTCTATCTATCTCTATGAAGGGGAAAATTTGATAGTTCCTTAGCTATTAATGAATGCCCTTGCAACTACCCTTTGAATGAAAGGTGAATGGTTGTTTCACGTGGAAGCAACCATCTATGTAACCAACACTGTCATTGCCTAAGAAAAAAACCCATACATAAAATGTAGTATTGAGGATTTGTCAATCAACCATAATATCATGTTCTTGTGGTAGAGGGGTCAAGGATTAGAATAGGACAATATCATATACTTCCAGTAAAACAAATCAATCCACCACTAGGAAATCATGCACTACCAGGTAATTGATGACACTCACCATGAAGAATGGTTATGCACAACCAAGACTTATGCATGATGATGCCTAACAAAAGATAAGTGGACTTTCACGCATTTAAAGCATTCACTTGCACAACCAAGTCTTTTTGTACAAAAACTAAACCCTCTTACACAATATAATTAAGATACTTTTCACAAAAAATAAAATCTTCTTATGCAACAATTATTTTCTTGTATCCTTAACTAATTTTATTTCATAAGGATAACTCAAAGATTGAAAATGGTGTGATAGGTCGAATATATGCGTTAGAAAATGAGCAGCAAACTAAAGAGTGCAAATAAACACCAAAACAACCTACACCTCAAGATTAGCCTAAGTTGGAATCAACACAAGATAAAAAGCAACAAATGGAACATTATACCTTGTCTCGAATCGATCCTTTGGTTGGCCCTTCGATCTTGGATGTGTATGCTTCTTGGATGGCAAGATATGCAAACTAGTTGATGATGTGAGGATGGATGGAAATGGATGAAAACATGAAAATGGCTAAGTGTAGATTGACAAATAAAATTGCAAGAGTTTGGCTAGCAAAATGATCTCCCCCAAAATGAGAGAAAAGAGGGGGTATTTATAGGAATTTTGAGAATTCCTAGAGGAGATGGATGGCCAAGATTGAGCCACCAAATATCAAGATGTAGGGCTAAGGTGAGTTGAGAACTCACAAGCCCTCACATCTTGACATGTGGCATGGGGAGAGGCCTGAGAAAGATGAGGTGGTAGGATAGTACATGACATGGAGGGGGGCAAAGTACCTTGGGATTGGACAAGATCTCCTCATAAAGGAGGTCCTTGTCCCCATGTGGGTGAGAGGACATGTGAGGAATTAAAAACCTCAAATATTCTCATGGGGAGATGGAAAGAATAAAGAATAAAGAGAGGACATGTGGGAAGAAGTGAAGGAATTAAAAATTCCTTTTAAGTGCATTGTGAGATTAAAAAGTGAATTAAAAATTCACATGGGGAAGTGGAGTGCCTTGTCCAAAAGGGGAAGGCCTTTAATAAGGTTGACCAAGGACACATGTCATAAAGGACATGGGGAAGAGAAAAGGAATTTAATATTCCTTGAAAGATGAGAGTGGAATTAAAAATTCCTCAAAGGACTTTGGGAAGACAAAAGGAATTAAAAATTCCTTGGGGGATGGGAAGAGTTGACTAAAGGGGTGATTAGACAAGTTGATGAGGGGTTAGAGGAAGGTTAGGTGGCTAAGAGAGATTAGAGGCCAACTTGCAAAAGTTGGAGGATGTGACACATCCTAATCAAGGATTAGGCATGTGCACATCCTAATGATGGGATTAGAAGAAGGATTAAGATAAGATAAAAATGATGGAGGATGTGACATAAAGGGATTAAATAAATAACATATTTATTTAATTCATTTGATGAAAGGAGGATTAAAGAGATAAGGTATTATTGATTAAATACCTTAGGGATTTGGCAGAATTAAAGATATTAATTAAATAATAGCAGTATTACTTAATTAACGAAAATAAGACGAAAGGGGATGAATTTAGTTGTCTACAAATGGAAACCACAATCTTAATGATCTTTCAACTTGCCCCAAATTTTTGGATCAATTTGAGCTATGTAACTTAGCTTAGCAGGAACCGCCTCCAAATATTTTTGATGCATGTGTTGTTGATTTGACCTAACTTCCTATGCTCAAGATAACATATTGTTGATTTTAATTATCTTCCTATTCTAAAGAGATCATATATTTTCTTTGAGAGATCTTAGGGAGCATAGTGTACCTCCCATGCACCAACTTAACAACTTTAATTTAGCATTGAGCTTACTTGACACAGAGTTTTGACAAAATATTTAGTGGATCTATCAACCACCTTGAGTTGGTAAAGAAAATATTGTATTTGGACACCCTTAGCTCTATGGTTGTTATCATTCTTGAGGTTTTGCTTGAGTTGGGTTGTCCAAACTTAAAGTTGTAAGTTAAAGGGTTGATTCTTAAGCTCTAGTGAAGTGTGAAAACTTTGCAACCACACTTTATTTACAAATTTAGTAACTTTCTTACTAATATTCCATAAGAAGGTGGAATTGTAAGTGATTATTGTATTCTATGAATTAGTCTAGCTAACAACCACTTGTGGTTTTAAATCCTAGACCCACATAATGAGGTGGATGTTCCCCTTATGATAAAGTGATGTGTTTAGAAAAAATGAGTGCTTGGTATTTTCAATGGTGTGTTGTCCCAATCCACTCTAAAATTTATGGGATCATGGTAAGAAGAATAATATTTGGATGCATTTTTATCACTTTATCTTTGTGATAAAAAATATGACATTTTATTCTCAAAGAATATAATGCAATGAAAGTGTTTATATATTTTATCTTCTCTAGCCCACATATTAGACCATGTATACCACAAATACATTATAGTGAGACCATCAAATTTTTGGTTTTTATATCCCCAACATTTTAAAAATAAAACCAAGCTACATGCTCTTCCACTTTCCTTGAAGCAACAATCAAACAATTTCAAATTCATGTTCACAAATAGGATTAAATGGGACTTGAGCTATTGAAAAACAACATGGATATGAAACTTGTTTAAGGTCATGGACATTAGATAATATAAGATTCATATCAATGGGTCCTTCATAGAGAAATAAAACTATCCATTACCATAAATGCTAATGCAAAAAAAATGTTACCTAGAAAAGGATGTTGATTTGAAAAGTATAATTGTTGTGTGAAATAAAGTGGTGGTTGTTGCTGAATTCTCCCCTTGGTAAATCCTCGTCACTAGATGGGTTGCACAAGAGTGCCTAGAGAGTTGAATACTCATGATAGATGCTCCATTGGCCATGTGATGGCTTGAAATAAAAATAAATTATGATGATAGGAATGGATTAGGACTCTTGGTTGTGTGTCACTCTTTCAAACATGCTAGACATTAAATATAGGAAAAGGTTCATTGGTTTTGGATTGTTTTTAACAATAACCAAAGTTTTTCTACCAAAAATTATTCACTTGGTCTCTTAAATAGGAGTGGCTAAAGATCCCTCACTAGGTTGGAATGCAACTTTAGTAGAAGTGGACAATCCCTAATCTTATGGTTAGTTGCTTGGCATCTAAATCAAGTAATGGGAAGGTTGATATAGGTGGTCTTGCATGTAAAATCCAAATCACTTACCTGAATCTCTATAGATTATATAAGGTTTGACATGAGGTCCATATACACATGCACATGTTTGTGAGGTTGAACCAAAAATAAATTTTTAGGTTCATGGAAAATAAAACAACCAAGAGACTAGATAATTTTCTCTAGGAAATCCCATGTAGGAATGAGGAGATTTGGGAGTTCAACCCCATTGGAATTTTTTCTTGTGTCTTGAAACCACATTGTCTTCCTTCATGAGTGTAGTGTTTTTGAACACCTTATTTATTTGATTGCAAGCCTATTGATAAATAAGATGAAAATGATTTGATGATAACTTAGCCACATGGCATCCTCATGATCCTATAAAGAGTTGTTTATTTGAAAACTATTCTTTGTTGCGCTATTAGTAGTTCTCTCACATTAGTTTGGGGGGCACTATGCTTTTAGGATGTTGCTCTTCTTGTGTAGTTGCAAGCATGCATTTGGTAGTAGGCATCTCCTCATGCATATATGATTTAGATCCTCATGCATATATGATTTAGACCTTGCTATGTGATTGTAAGATCTCTAAATCCTTTCCATGTGTCAAATGGAATTTTTTTTCCAAAGTTCAGGGATTTTGGGTCACTTTTAAGGCTTTAGAAAAGATTTAGACCCCACACACATGCTTGCACCTTGTGCAAAGTGCACTCTAACTTGCACTTCTTGTAGAATTTTAAACTTTACAAGGAGGTTTATACTTCCCCTTGTCTTACCAATTCCCAATTCCTAATTGCATTCCCCCTATGAACTCTTCAATTCTTCTCATGCACTTGTGCAAGTCCCACTTTCAGTTCCACCCCAAAGTTCCATTGCTTGAGAAAAAGGTTTCTTCTACCTGCTTACACATCTCAAAACTCCATAAATGATCTCAACTAAATGTGGTAAGATAGGGAAAGTTTCTCTAATGCCATTTGGTACACGTGATCCCCTCAAAGACATGGTTTATGTACAAGGGCATTTAGTTGTTGATGTAAGGGGCATGGTTTCACACACTTGGCCATGGGAAGACAATCTAATAGATATGGATGGCATGCAAACTTGTTGAACACTCTTACTTTCCTATATACTCAACGACAAGGTTGAAAGGCTATAAATACTTCATTATAATATGTCTTAAGGTTTGGACATTGAACAAATTTTTCATTATAAGTGTCTCATGTAGGTTATAATGCTTTAAATGATGAAGGTCCAACTCTATAAATGATAAAGAATACTTGTGAATTAGGGGAAGGGGTAGTTTAGTAAGATTTTCCTTGCAAGATAATGCCTCCATGACATGATACAATATATCAAGAGGGGCTTTGAGCCTAGTTACTATCTCTCACCACACTTGTTGACATGATTGTAACAAGATTAGATGAATGTGTGACAATGTTCTAATACATTGCAAAATTTTTATATTGGTCTCGTTTTGTTACATACATGACACTACTAGTTTTTTAAGGGATATCGAAGTATGTTTACTTGCAAGTTTCCTTATTCTTTGAGGTTATGTATACTCAAATTTTGTTCTATTGCTAATATGCAAGCATGTTTTCATCCTTCTTGTAAGTTGTGACTCTATTACCCAATGAAGTAGGCACCACTTTGATTCATGGGAGGTCAAGTATTTTTTTATTTTTAAACATCTCTCTTGTTAGTCATAGAATTATTTTAGGTTATACCACACTTGTAT
This sequence comes from Sequoia sempervirens, assembly GCA_007258455.2. NCBI lineage: Eukaryota > Viridiplantae > Streptophyta > Pinopsida > Cupressales > Cupressaceae > Sequoia > Sequoia sempervirens. The sequence continues at coordinate 83,510 of VDFB02334954.1, read as the reverse complement.
TATCTAGTATTGCAAACTACACCCTATCTTATGCTATCCTAAAATAGATAAATAGTTAGAGGATTATGCTAGTATTTTGTCACTCTAACCCATGTGTATATAATGTTAAATGGACTAATTTGTTGGGGAACAATATTATTGTTATATTTTGATGCATGGTAAGAGCTTATTATTGTTTGCTTGTTGTAGGTCTTGTAGGTTCATATGTAGTCAATGCTGACATGAACTTAGTGACAAATTTTGGGGTTTATGAAATTTTGGGTATGGTTATTTAAGGGCCTTGAGTCTAATTGCTTATTTCCCTTTAATTCTCTCGTTGTAGATATCTTAGGGAAAACCCCCCTTAACCTTGAAAAGCCTAAAGGTGAATGTGAGTTTTCCTACTCACAAACTTGATCTATTCATGCCCCTATCTGAGCATAAGTCCTATCCATTACCTTTATTGGCATTATCCTTGGCCTTAGGTTTTGGTACTCATCTTTAGGGTTTTTGGAGATACATGTTTGAGAGCCAACAAACCCAAACCAAGACTTTAAGGGACACTTGTTTCAAGACTTTGAAATCTTAGGTCCATTGAGGTGTTTCTTATAAATGAATGATTGGACTAGTTGAGCAATACGATGGCTTGCTAGGGGTTGTGAAAGGTGAACAAGAAAAATCCCTTAGAGAAATTCCTAGCCCTAAAGAGCCAAATGTCATGGGGTTCCTAGGAATTCTTAACCCAAGAAAGCAAATATGATTTGGAGGGGATAAAACCCACATAGTATGCAATATGACTATTATACTAGTTACAAACAATTCAATAACATCACATGATGAAATAACATTAGGATTCAAAGAATAACCTGATCACAAACCTTCAAGACATTTTTTCATGCATGCTTAGTAGTTATTTTCATTGCTACGTGCAACCTAAGTTGCAAAGGCCACAATATTGATCATTTATAAAATCCCAAGCTGGTCAGGGTAAGAATGAATTAAATACATATAATCTCTAAAAAATCCAAAAAAAAAATGATATGGAAGGCGCTGATAAAAAACTCCTAAACTATATTTTAATATGAGAAACTAGACCGAAGCTTTGACCTTAAGAAACTAGTTAATATAAAAAATTCTCACTTTGATGTCTTGATGTATTATGAACTCTCTCCAGCTATGTGACATGTGACATGCAAATATCTTTCTTTAGCTTTTATTCAATAATAGAATCTCTAAAAATATCCAAAAAAAAATATAATATAGAAAGAACTGAAAAAAAAACTCTGAACTATATTTTAATATGAAAAACTAAAGGGAAGCTTTCACCTTGAAAAACTAGTTAATATAAAAAATTCTAACTTTGATGTCTTGATGTAATATAAATTCTATTCAGCCATATCTTTCTTTTAACTTTTATTCAATAATTCTCAGCAGCTTTATTCAATATAAAAAAACTTTTATTCAATAAGAAAACTAATTAATTGAAAACAAAATTACTCTAGAGGAGCAGCAACTAACAGCTCATCCATACAACTTCCTTACGCAATAAAAACGCGGAAATTTCTAAAATCTTTTATTTCCTTTGATACCTCAGACAAATTGTCTATTTACCGTGCAAGAAAATCCAGGATATCCTCGTCCTCTTTTTCTCGGAAGAAATCAAAATCGCTCTCTGATGTGAAATATTTCCGACTCCTGAAAAATCCTAGAAAATGTACAAACAAGATTGTACATACTCATGGGGCCAAAGACCATGGCTGGATTCAGGACGGAGAATCTTTCGGACCACCTAACCTTTTTTTTAATGATGTCATTTTGATCTTTTCATCCATTTCTCTAAAAAAATTACAGATCCCAACCTCATACGAACACGCGTACCCATGAAGGGCACTTGGGCATACTAAAAAATATACTGTTCCACACCCTTTTCTCAAGACATGTAGACCAACCCTGCAGTCTACTTTAGTTTCTCGTAGGGAAGATTGTCAATACCTTTTTCTTTTAACGACGGCAATCCCAAAAACAAAAGTTTACAGTAGAAATCATCTGCGAATTATCTGAAATCGCGGAAACTACTGTAATTTTCTCCATAGTTTAGCAAAATTTCAGTTGCAGATACCCAACTTGTATTGAATTTGAATTGGATGGTAACATAGGCAAATGTCGGAAACTAGCCTGGTTGAGCAAATTCTAGAATGGATTCAGCAACAGAAGCCTCTTTATTTGGCAACGAAGACAGCCACTTTGAAGGCAACGGATTATGTGAGGTTCTTGGTGGTTCAAAATTGGCCTATTATTTGTAGTTGGTCAGTATATTTTGGAAGGCTGTTTTTGGTGGTGTTTGAACTATGGATAAATTGCAGTCTCAGAGGCATGGGCTCTCTGCTTCAGCTGAGTTCCACAGCTTATTTTGTGCTGCTATGGTGCACTGTTCTGAGCACCACATCCATGTCAGGCCTTTTTTTTGTGCTTATAAGTTTGGTAAGTTAAATTTTTTTGTTCCAGTTTGGTTTACTCAATCGGGGTATTTGGGCATGTCTATCTTATTCATCTTAATTTTTTTCCGTCTATAATCTAAAAATTCAGAATGGGTATGTTATTGCCTTCATTAGCATTAGGGTTTTTTGTGTGTATGCTTGTAAGTTAGTGTAAATGGATTCTTTATACAGTGGTTATACCAAACTCCATTTCACTGTTGTGTCGTTTCGGAATATTTCTATGGAAATTTATGTCTGCTTTAATGTGCTTATTTATGGTGATGAATTAATCAATCATAGGTCTACTTTTTCAGTGATAATTTAATTAGAGCAGACTAAATTGAATCATATTCTTGAATTCGGCAAGATCAATATGTTTAATTATTTTGGACCATGACTGGTCAAAAGATCAAAATGAAAGATCATAAAAGCTAGAAAATTCCATAATTTTCTTTTTCATTCTATAAGAATCCAACTTTTAAGTCATACAGAGATTAAAAAATTATTCTTGCTAACTTATGTGCTAAATATCAAAATATAGTTCAATCACTAGACCTGCCACTTTTCGACCTGAAACGCATCCTCAGAGTTGTTGTAAGTACATAGGACTGTTTTCTCTGTCTGTGCCTCTGCTTCTTCTTGTGCTGCAGCTTACCAGCAAAAATTCTATAAAGTTCATTTGAACTCAAATTAGCAATTCTAAAGCCTTGCTCACAAATTTGTCAGTAGCACTGATAAATCTGATTTGTTCACTCCAAACCAGTTGTCTGCCCCATCGTTGACCTACTGGAGTGAAATGAGGGTAAAAACAACTTTTATCCAAATTATAAGCTTTTCTGTTTATGTTCTGATGTTGGCCAAGATATTTTTTCCAGCTTGCCCTGTTTGGGGTTAGAATGGACTTGGACTCTGCAAATTTTTCAAAGGGTTGGAAAGTCTTGCTACTCTGATTGGAACACATTCGTTAATTTTGATTATAACATTGCCAGTTGTTAAGTAATAAGCTAAGTTGCTGGCATAGGTCCAATAGTATGGGGTTTGGGTATGGTGGTTTTGTGTGGCCATACAAAAACAATGTAAGATAATAAAAAATAAACAGACAACCATAATATGGATAGAATGAACAAAGTCAACCACAAAATGCTACTGATAATTGATAATTCAATGGCAAATGTTAAATGATAAATAGAAATGGTTTATATTATGGCAATATAGCAGATATTCAAGCACAGTGATAGTGAGTGTTCAAATTACATATGCATGTAGATACTCAAGAGGAATCATTATATTGGTCTTTATCGAAGGCATCAACATCATCTATTGGTTCATTAGAACTACAGTAGCACTGCTCCTATTAACTACACCTTGCAGGTTTATCATAGCAGTCTCATGCCGTCTGCTATTGGTTAAGGAATGTTGTGGAATGGAAGCATCAAGTCAGGGTGCTCTGCAGTCACATCCAATGGCTTGTTGTTCCCTCCTTTTACTTAGCTCGCTTCTGTGATAGGAGATGCAAGTTGGATGCATATACACAAGCTCTGCTTTTGGATGCCAATTGCTTGTACTTAACATAGTGGATTAAGTAGTATGTACTCTAGTACCCAATTGAAGAAACCTATTGAGGCAAAGCTAGTACAACTTTTTTTAATTTATTTAAAAAGACAAATAAAAATTATTAAAATAAAGGTGGTCAAGGAATATAGAAAAGTACGAGAATTAATTTCTTGTAAACATATTTATGATAAAACTTTTATGGCAAAAGGTTGGAGATAAAGGGATCCTTGGCCATGGAGGTATTACCACATATGAATGTCCTGTAAATTTGGATCAAGGAAGAGTCTAGTGAACACTGCTTTTATGCTTATCACTAACTCTATCATACTTGTATGATGGCATCCTCTTGGGGAAAGAAAGTATCTATGTGCTATCAAAATTTTGGTGTCCAAATACAGGTAAGGAGATGCAACGTGACAATCATTTTATTCAACTGTTCAATAAGAATATTTTCAACTTCTGCCAATTTGTTAATTGATTAAAGGGTTTTGAAAGGTCCCCAAACCTTATACAATGCCACAATCCAGTTAAAAACAGTAAATAACTAGATTAGAGAAATAAAAATTGAGACTAGGCCTTAAATTAACACCGGCCCAAACACACAGCAAGAGAGGACAGCTCAACAACAGCCTGCAGAAAAATTACAGCATCATTCTCAGCTAGGGAGAACCCAAAATACTCATGGCTTTGATTGCCTCTGATTCCTTTGCCACGAAGTTTATATAATCTTCTGTTAATTCCAGCACAGTATCTTTTTCCTCCACCATCTTCCCCTTCTCCTGGGTTTTGGTTCATTTGATGGCTTTTATTTCCATATAATTATCCTTTTTAGTCTTAAACCCTTCTTTTAGCATGTTTATACTTGTAGCACAGTTCTTGATGGCGATCCTAGTAAGCTGGACAACTTTTTCCAAGTTTTCCTTCAGGGTCTTCTTCTCAGCCTATGTTTGATTCATTCTTTCTTTGAGGACAGCCACCTTATCCATAAGCACACAATCGTTAACCAAATGAGGATTATTCCCCATTCTATTTATCTGTAGCTGGAGGTTCCTCACATTTTCTTTGATTTCTCCATTGTCTGTCAAAATCCATTTCAGTATACTCTTATGAAGATTTATATCATTCTCCAAAGAAAAAGCTTCCATGAAAAGTGTTTTAGCAGGGTTTTGCTATTTTGTTTCTATAATATACATTATTTTCTTGATCATGAAATCAATACTGTCATATGCTTCACCCAAACATGGCTGGTCTGTATTAGTAATCTGATGATACGCATGATGGGCTCATTGAAACTTAGCAAGTAATCCGCATGAGCCAACCAATCATTGTCTAGGATCAGTACTTTGAATTTTTTTATCTCTCTGTGTCTGACTACCTTCATACTGATTATAATTTGTTGATAAACATATAGTGATATGCCTTTAACACCTTTACAAGTTGTCTCAAGATGCTATGTGCTAAGAAAATTATGTCTTAGCTACCTAATGGAAGATTAAAAAGCTTAAAACAAATAAAAAATCAATTTAAAAATGCTTAAAATCCCCAAATTCACAACATCATGAACCTCTTTTTTAAATGAAAAAAAAAAAACTAGAATTAAATAAAAAAAAGATTATTTTAGTAAGTTATCTTCAACAACTTCAATTTCTAGAAGGACCTAAAGATGGCTTGTTAATATGATGATTAGTTATAAACTTATGGATCTCATTAGCCTTTGTATAAACTTGTTTCATCTATTGAATATAGCTGCCCAACTTTTGCATCATCAAATTCAGTTAGTGAATGACACATCGTATTAAAAATATGTGCCCGTATCTCACCTTGACTAATGTTACTGTTGTTCCTTATGACTTGAAACATGTTTTAAGACCCCACTAACTCAATGGATCCTATGAGAATATTGTCATTGAATTTGACATCATTCACCTGCCCCTCACAATCACTTGCCCTAAAGCATGTGACTCCTTTAGGGCACATTGCAATGACAATAAGTAGGGGCCTGATTTTACAATCTTTCCATCTATTAGAAACTATGTTACCACTTTGCTCTACTAAACCCTTGGATTCAGGTCCCTTTTTGATGCAGAGCATCTACAGACTTCAAGGGTACTAATGACCCAAAACACAAACTTGAGAAGATCACTAAAACTTTCAACAAAATTCACCTCTTTGACACTTGATTCCTCATGGCTAAAAGACACCAAATCTTCAAATCAGGGTTCTAAACTCTTACCAGACCCTAATACACCTCCATCATCTTGATTTTGACAGAAACAAAGCAAAGACGCCCTCTTACAACACTGTTTTATCAGATTCTCAGTTGCTTGTACTCGAAGACCAATATTGCTAGTAGGATTCCAAAACACCAAATCGGGTATATCTCTTAACCCACATTGAATCTCCACAGACCAATTACCTTTTCAGGGACCCATTACAGCCTCATTTAGCATACTTCAAAAGCAGGTACTGGTGTTTTGAAAAGAATATCAGAAAAAATGACTGTCCGCAGCAAAATAGGCCTAATTTACAAAACATGTACCATCTAACTTGCTTCAAAACCTCAATTAACCATGGACAGAGTTGCAACAGGTTATAAAACTTCAAATTCAACAGCTTTGAGAGATTGAAAGACTCTTTAATACACCAAAATATAAAACCCTCGCTCTAGGTCACTTTAAACCAAGTAAAACAGGGGTATGCCACTTTGCCACTACTTCAAACATGCTGGAATATGTCTGCACATGGTAAATTAATTGTCTCCCACTCTCCTCCTTAGTCATTTCTTCAATCCCTAACCTGTAGACACCTTTTCATGCATGGAAATTAGTAAAAATCACCTGAAGCAGCAGTATATCTTCTGCATTTTCACTTCCCCTGCCTCTACCAACGCACACAACACAAAACCACCCTACATTAACCCATTCCACCGATTTTCTAAGCCTACATCAGTGGAATGGTTGCTAAATATAATCTAGACTCTCAAAACCCTTGATTTGAGGGTTTCAGGCAGTTTCTTGAAAATCTGCTCTTTATTACTCTAAACTTAATGCAAATCCTTCAAAACACTTCCAAATAGTAGCTAACACCTTACTCTATGAAATCTAATCAAGAATATAGCCTATGAAATACTGTACTGACTGTACAAGGATTGAAAACAAAGGAGAATTGAAAGTGCAGAACAAAGTACTTTTATTGCAAAAATTGTTCAAGATACAATGTGTCGATCCTTGGCTCGCCTTCTCAAGGTCCTAAATAGATGTTTACATCAATCTTCTTGACTGCCCCATCAGTTACAACCGATCCACCATCTGGTTTTGCAAAGATGACTCTTCAACTTCCTGATTTTACAACTTGCAATTTTGCAATTTTTGCATCTTTTGTAACAAAAGACATTTTTTGCAATTTGACTCTTTTGACCTCCTAGAGACTTAATAGTGACTCAAATATATTTGAATGGGTCCACACATGACCATTTTACATGCATAATATGATGATAATTCAAATTTTACAATATTGCCTATTGGAGGCATAACAACACTAAGTGCTCCTGCACCACTTTTTAACCTAGGTCAGGTCTTGGTGTGGGCCCTTGTGGGGTTGTCTGAATAGCCCTAGATTCAACCAGGTTTGCTGTAGGGTGACTTTGTCTGAATTTGAGTTTGTTTTGTTCAAATTGGACAAAACACAGTTGAACCTGTTTTGTTTTGGGCAAGAAGGGTGTACCCATGCCAACATCTAAAGCAGTGGAATATATTACAAAGAAGGATCAAATAGATGGAGCAATGGCCCATAGAATAGGTCATACTTTGGCAAGGAAAGAATCTTGAACAATGAGGTCCCCTCCTATACCATCTATTCTTAAAGTTGTGGTAGAAAGCCACCCATTTTTTGCCATGCATCAAGAAGAGTTTGCTTCACATTAGAGAATATATGGACCATTGGAAAAGACATTTCAATGTAAATCTTGAGAGATAGCTGATCAACACATTGCAAGATGCATCTATGCAAATGCTTTCTCTTTCAATGTTGTTTGCTCATTATATTGGCAAGAAATGGGAAGCAAAATTAATTAGGCTCCAAAGAGTACAAGGGTTTGGGTTATGAGAAGGTGCATGGCACCTTATTAACAAAGGGGGTGAAACTTGTAGAAGATTAATTGAAGTCCATTAGGGATTTGTGGGTCAAGATGGGTATCTATCATTTTTGATGGATGGAAGGATGTGAAAAATTGTTCCTTGATCAATGTGATTGTAGTGTCCCTTAAAAGCACATTGTTTTTGAATGCCATGGATTGTGAGGGGATAATAAAGGAGGCACAATTTATTGATTGTAACATACAAACTAATATACATTTTAAGAATGGTAACTAACTACCAAATTCAGCTGAAGTGTAACTAATTAGTTTTCCTTACGAATTTCCTTTGCAATAACGAACAAGAAAGATAAACAAACTGAACATTAACTACTTTAACAATCATCAACTAACTTCTAGTTTTTTTTCAATTTCCGCTGAAAAGGAACAATTAACAGTTTGTATAACTAAATACCACAATTGGTTATGAACTAACTTTTCCATTACTTTCAAAAAGAATAGAGCATTTATTGCAGCAATGAAATAAACTTTATAAAGTAAATATAACTGAAATTAAGAGAGAGAGAAAGAGTTATAATAAAGTACAGTCTAAAGGCTTCCCACTCGAATGCTTGTACAAGTCTCTATCTTCAAGGGAAAAAGAAATATCATCAAGGGCTTTTCCGCCCAACCAAAGACCTACTAATCTCATGTGTTTCTTCAACTGAAGAAACCCGACACTTCACGAGGGCAGTCAATAAAGGATCTCACAAATTACCATCATGCCATCCAAGTCTGGTGTCAAGAACCTATACTACCTTGGTGGATCCTTCACGATAGGTTCTCCTAACTAGAAAGACCATTCTGACCAAGGGTATATCTGATTTTTGATGGCTGACTAATGCTTATTCAAAGCATCATAACCTTGGCCAAAGATTTTATCAATAATGAGCATGTTTCTCGTGCTGTCAGCACTCTCACCCTTACTCGGCATTTAAATTCTTAACCCTTAGAGTTTATATTATCAGGAACTCAACTCTTATTCTTTCTTTTATAATTCAAGAGAAGAAACTTATTTTAGACTTAAAGAGGAGAGGATGAGGTTTTAATGACTTAGCTCAAATTTTCACTTTTGAAACATTCAATATAAAGTGTTCATTACTTACTCTTCAAAGGAAAGAAATACTAGTCCTTATTGATGTTAAAAGAATTTCCTCGGTTCAAAAGTGTTTCAACTATAGACAATGATTAAATTTAAGATCTAGCCCTGAATGAAGAACCCAAGCGACAAAGCAAGGTTTTACTTCAGGTCGACAGTGAGGAGAAAAGACGCAGAGGATACTCAGTTGCTTGAGATAGAAACCAAACTGGTTTGACAAGATTTAGAGGAAAGTACCTCGACTAATCAAGGAATTCAAAATCTTAAATTGTTGGACAAGACGGCTTCAAAGAAAGCTCCAACAACACTCAACGTTTCAAGAAAGATTTAACAACTAAGCATTATACTCATTTCATCAAATAAAAAGGCTCTTAAAAACATGCTTGGCAAAGTATACTGCAACTCGACTACTCCTTGTCATTTTCCTTCCAACAATCCAAAGACAACAACAAAATAATGCGGTACTCCACTATCCTGAAGAGGCAGCAGTGGCGGAACTACACATGTGTACAAAAAGTCCTTCCCATCCTAGGAAACAAAATGACGAGAGGAAGAACTATGGCGTTCGGCCAATATCTCCAGGAAGTGAATGCACTAATGAAGGTCAATGCCAAAACAGAGAAAAATGAAATGAGTGAAAGCCAACGGAAATAATCAAGAATGTCGAACGCTAGAGAGAGAGATGAGTTTGAGATGAATCACCCAATGAAGAATGTTCAAGGCGAACAAAACTTCCCAATATACGTTTGCATGCCTTCTCTCTTGGACATTTTGATAAAGAGAGGAGGCCAGGGTGGCAGAGGTTACCACCTCATTACTTAAACGGATCTTTTCTCACCTCAAAATCACGACTTAAAAGATATACAATTGTTTGTAATAATTATTTAATTCCATTTTATATTACAAAATGCATTTAAGAGCTAGGTATGTACGACTTCAAGAGGAGAATGGTGATACACAATTTAAGTTGACTTGTTTTTCTTTTAATTAATTATTTAAGTGAGATAAAACCCAAGGTTACGACTTCCTTGAAGCCACCTTTCACCAACTCATGACTCGATGGTAATTTGATCCTTTATAGATTATGACCTCTCCTTGATGATATTCCCCTTTCCCTCGAGGTGTTGGCAATCTTGCAACTATTGCCTATATTTCACCTACAGTTAAATCAGGCAAGATAATCATATGTTAGATCTTCGAGAGGCCAATAGAACATTCACACGAGGGCAAAGACTCTACATCTGTTGCTAGGTCATGGGGAACTCAGTGGGAGAAACTGCCCAAGGGAGGTTCGGCATGAAAATCATCTAAGGAGAAAGTTGAAATCATCTAAGGAGAAAGTCGGCAGGACATTTCAAAGGTCTCGCCGACTAGCAGGGTTTCCATTAAGTCCGAGTGCTTCAAACTAGGGATCCTATTGGCGTGAGTTGTCTTTTGGCAGATAGTCTCGGCGACCATTGAGGTCTCCCCGACTACAATAAGGTTGAGGCACTGTCGACATAAGGAGCAAGCATCGGAGAAGGGTCTCCCTAACTCGTAATGTCTCGCCGAGATTAGAGCTCGGCAAAAGGCGAAGGGCTCGCCAACAGTTGAAGATATCGCCCTGAGGTCGTGCCGACACTGGGAAGTCTTGGCGACATAGAAAGTGTCATCGGCAAAGGTCTCACCAACCTGGGGAGCCTCCAAAAAGAAAAAGAGTTCGCCAAAGGGAAGGGATTTCTACGTGATGTCTTGGCGAACTAAGATTGTCTTGCCGACATGGATTAACTTCTGTATAGCGTTGTGTTTTGCCCTGAGGTTTCACCGAAATGAAGATGTCTCCCTCACTGAAGGAGAAGTAAACGCATCGCCGGGCAGGATGGAGGATGTCGCTGAGAGGTCTGGTCGAGGGAGTGGAGTTCCACCGAAAAGGAATGCTCTCGACTTAGGTTGAAGCCTTCGCCAGGATGTCACGCAGATCTGTGGGGGGTCTTGCCAAAATGATAGCCTTCGGCGTATGTCAACAGACTTCGTTAGGAGGTCTTACCGATTATAGAAGGTCTCCCCGACAATCACCCTTGAAGTGGTGTCGGCATAAGAAGGCGGGCTTCGCTAGGAGGCCTTAGCGAGGGCGAAAGTCTCGCTAAAAGGAAGGGAAGGGGCCTCGAAATGGTTGTCTTCGGCAGGAGTCCCATCGACACAAAAGAACCCCTCGGTATGACTAAGGGATTTCGCCGGGATGTCTCTCCGACCGCGTAAAGTCTCACCAAAAGGAAATGATTGAGCTCAGAGAGGAACGACGGCCTCGGCAAAACAAGATGAGTTCGTCAAGAGGTCCTGGCGACTGTCTTAAAGTCTCATCGAAGTATATGGCTTTGGCATATCTGCGCCTTCGGTATGATATCTTCCCGACTGGCGGGAGTCTCAGCGAAGTGAGGAGAGCTCGGGCAGACAGGGGGAGTTCGTCATGATGTCTCAACGACTGCGTCATGTCTCACCGACCAAAAAGTAAAGACCTCGCCAAAAGAACTTGACATCGGCGTAAGGTCTTGCCGATATAAGAATGTCCGGCCGACAGAAGGAAGGGAGCTCAGCGGTATAACTTCTGGAGACGTCGGCAAAGGTCTCCCCGAAACAGATGGCCTCGCTAGGAGATAGGATTTTCGTCATGACGTCTCAGCGACAGTTTGAGTCATGCCGATAAGTTGCAGAGGACATAATCGCATCGGTGAGACACTTTCAGTGTCTCGCCGAGATGCGATTCTTTTCAAGAGTTTCGACCGCCTCAGAGCTGCGTGGAATACGCTCGACCAACCAGGAGGCCTGAAGAGAGCCGTGGCAGTCTGATCAGAATGAAGAATGTCAACGGGATGAATGCAGCACGTATCTGTTGTGAGCTCAGGGCATTCAAGGCGTTCAGCTGAAGTGGTTCGAACAGGACACGACACCAGGGTCAGAATGAATGCGGTAGCTGTGAAATATCTGAAGAAGACTTCTCCGGGGATGACTCTTCACAGCAGGGACACGTAGGGTTCTCTGCATTTAATTCATCCGAAAGATCTAATGATAGATTTTTTCCGAGGACTGATATTTTGTAAGCCCTAAGGGGCCGACACAGTTTGATATATAAGACATTTTTTGCCTTTTTGTAAATAGTTCGGATAATACACTCTGAAGAGTTAGTGATTTTTTGTGAATCCTTTCTCAACAAATGTATATTTTGTAACTCAACTGAAATCTGGAATGCAAAACAGAGTTCACCAGGAAAGCAAGTATTAATTCTTATACTACTTTCATTTCTGTATGTTAGCTTATGTATGTATTTCTTTAACAGTGTTTTCCTAAATCTGTATTCATACCACAAAGTTGTGAAGTTTGTTTCTTCCTCCTTGAGATATGTATGTAGATCAAACCTGTCAAGAGTGATGCATAAGTCTAATGAGGTTATGTTGAGTAAGTAAGACAGCTTCAATCTAGTTTCACCAGTGTGTTTGCATCTTGTTTTCATTTCCTGATTTCTTATCAGCTCGGTGTATCACCATAGGAATAAGCTAGTTTAGTTTCATTTGTATGCATTCCTTCTCCCTTTACCTCACAAAGATCAATAGTTTAGGTGATACCCAAAGGAAGCCGGCCTTTTTTGGAGGTTCATTTCAACTATAGGTGATCCACAGCCTTGAGATGATCCCATGTTTCACTAGAAAACTCAGTTTTACAACTTTGCATAGGGTGCATTTCTAGGTGACAACAGCAACCACTTGACAAAGAAATAAGGTTAGATCATTCTCGATATCATTTTTAAAATAAAATCTCATCAACACATTCTCTATATACATATATACTATGTTGTAGGGTTAGTACCCACAGGCCTCGAACCCGGTTCGGGTGCGAACCCGGTACGGGTTCGCCTGTGGGTACGCTCTGGGCACGCACCTTGTGCGTACCCAGCGCGTATCTGGCCCAAAGGTACGTGGACCCAGGGGTACCAGCCACGTACCCGGGTGTACCTAGGAGAACCCACGGCCCAACACTTAAAAAGTGGGCCCAAAAGTTTAAAAAAAAACAATTTTTTAATTATTATTTTGCCTCTTAACCCTAAAACGACCCAATATGAGGCCTTTCAACACTAAAACATTTCATTTTTACCTCTCATTTTGCTCTCTCCATATTTTCTCTCCATCTTAGCATTTTGAAGGGAGGTGATTGCATTCGAAGGAGATCGATTGTGGAGTGGCAAATAGCTTCTACAAAGGAGATTTAAGTGTTCAAGGTATGCATTTAAACCCTATTCTTTAATCTTTTGATGAACTTTTTTAAGTTTCTTAGTTTTTGATGGATTTTTTCAAGTTTGTGAAGAAGTTTTTCAAGTATATATATTTTTTTTCATTTTTTTTATAGATTGCAACAATGGCCAGTAGTCAAAGTTCAGTGGGTGGGGAGGGAAGCCAAAAGTTCAAAATTGATAAAGGATCTCCTTTATGGAGTCATACCACAAGAATTTCACAAATTCTTGGAGGTGGGGGGTTTGTTTGGAAGTGTAATTTTTGCAATACACAATATAATAGCTCCTATTACTGAGTGAAACTTCATTTTATGGGCCCTGGTGGTAAAGGGATTAATATGTGTGAGGGCCTAGATAAGAAGGGGTTGTCTGCTGTACAAATAGCAACATTTATAAAAGAACAAGAAGATGTTGACAAATTGGTTGCAAAAGGAAAACAAAGTAGTTATAGTTCCGAAAAGAAAAAAATAACAACATTACCCACTCAGATAGTTAGGCCCTCTAGACATCCCTTCTTGTCTATACCCTCTACGGAAGAAGAAGATGAAGAACCAGAGACCACCACCCGCAAGAGAGGTCCATTAGAGAAGGCATTTAAAATGGAGGCAAGAGATATTGCTGAAGAAAAAATTGCACGTTGCCTCTATGCCAATGGTCTTCCATTCAACTTGGTGAGATCACCATATTGGCGGGACATGGTGTCAGCAATAAATAGTGCACCTCTTGGTTTCACAAGTCCTGGGTATGAAAAGGTGCGTACCACCTTATTGCAAAAAGAGAAGAAATCTGTAGAGGCCCAACTAAAACCAATTAGAGATTCTTGGGTTGAAACAGGTGTATCTATTGTGGAAAGATTGCAAAAACTATCCATTGATTAATGTTATTGTAGTGTCCCCCAAGGGGGCAATGTTTTTGAGGGCGGTTGACTGTGAAGGGGAAGTGAAAGATGCAGAGTTCATTTCTAGGATTCTCATTGACTCCATAGAGATGGTGGGTAGTGAAAATGTTGTCCAAGTAATTACGGACAATGCAAAAGTTTGCAGGGCTGCAGGTGCTTTGGTAGAGGCTAGATATGAGCACATCTTTTGGACACCGTGCACCATACACTCCCTCAATTTGGTGATGCAAGCAATTGGCAACCAAATAGAGTGGGTGAAAGAAATATACCAGGAGTGAGGAGATCCAGATGTTTGTGACAAACCACCATATGTCACAAGCAATTTTCAGAACTTTTTCAAGATTGGAATTGTTGAAGGTAAATTTAATTTATTTAGTTTCATTTATCATTTATGTCATGTTTTACATAATTGAATAAAATAATTTTTTGCATTATTTACATATTTTAAATGTGTTATTAACTTACTATTTACATGTTCTTAGGTTGCCGAGACCCGATTTGCATCTCACACAATTGTTTTGAGATGACTTGTGAAGGTGAAAGATGCATTGAGTCAAATGGTTATTAGCAACCAATGGGGTATATGGAAACAATCAAATTCAGAGAGGGCCCAAAAGGTCAAGGCATTGATCTTGCATGACGATTGGTGGGATCGTGTGAATTATGTATTGGAGTTCATCGAACCTATCATGTCTATGCTTCGGTTTGTTGATACAGATGAACCATGCTTGAGGGATGTCTATGATAGCATGGACACAATGTTGGAAAAAATAAAAATAGAAATACAAAAAAGAGAGAATGATCCTAAAGACACCTTTTACAAAAGGGTGGAAGCAATTGTTCTTCATCGTTGGAACAAGATGACAACTCCATTGCACCTCCTTGCATATGCCCTATCTCCGAGGTACTATACCACTGAAGTACTTTCTATCCTAGGGAGAATACCGCCATATAGAGATTTTGAAGTTGCTAATGGGTATAAGACAACATTTAGTAGAATGTTTAGTGATCCAGAAGTGCATACAAGTGTCATGAGAGAATTTGGAATGTTTATCTCAGGAAAATAAAAAAATCATACCTCTTATGTTGCTAGAGACCAATACAAAATGGATGCTCTTACATGGTGGTACCTCCATGGTCAAGATTATATGTACCTCCAACCTCTTGCAATCAAGATCCTCTCACAAGTAAGTTTTTTTTTTTTTTGCCACTTGTATTGTAAAATTTAACACTTAACATTCTTGAATTTATCTTGCATTTTTTTATTTTATTTTTAATTTTGTTGGTTTTCTCTCCAGGTTGCAAGCTCTTCTGCCGCTGAACGGAATTGGAGTACATACTCCTTTATCCACTCAGTGAAGCGTAACCGGTTGGCTGCAAAAAGAGTTGAAGACTTAGTGTATATTCATTCCAATTTGCGTCTTCTGTCACGTAAGGATCCTCAATACAGGCAGGGGGCAGCGAGGCTTTGGGATGTAGCACCCGAGTCTACTGACTTGGATGCAACCATTCAAGATCTTGCTAGAGCCACTATGGATGATGTGGGTGATATTGATGACATATCACATGGTGTTGGATCCGCTTTGGGTTCAAATGATGATGATTTTGAAGTTCAAACCGCTCAAAATCCAAGTCACGATGATTCTGACAATCCTTTTGATGATTGATGAGCACTTGAACAATGAACATTGAATCATGTTTCAATGTTTCATGAACTACATTTTGTAATTCAGTAATTTTATTTGAATATTTTTCAACTATCAATTGGCATTTAATATTTATCTTTGGCATTTGGCATTGATCAATGATCAAGTATCATACTATGAAATGATTTAGTTTTACAATTCTCTATATTTCTCTTATTTTTTGTATATATAATACATATATATATATATATTTATAATATATTAATATATATATATATATATATATATATATAATATATATTAATATATATATATATATATATATATATACACACACACACACGTACCCATATGTACCCAAACCCCTAAAAAAATTTTGCCCGTACCCACGTATCGGGTTCTTGTACCCGAACCTGTCCCCGAACCCGAACCGGTAACTTGGCATATATAAGGAAATCATTCATAATTGCAATAATAACAATTAAATTAAAAATTCTTTTCCCAATTTCACCTTCTCATGAAAGGTAGTTAATCACAACTAACTTAACGACCATAATTTCATTGCTATAATCTTGTTCGAGACAAAAGGGATGTAACATTGATGTTACCCCTAAAGGAGCCATTGAGAAAGTGGGGCGCAAAAAATTGTAGAGTGGTCGGAACATTGGTTGAGGCATGTTATTCACACTTATTTTAGACACCTTGTGTTGGCCACTTGCTCAATCTTATGCTACAAATGGGCAACAAAGTTGATTGGATAAAATAGGTGTAAGTTGAGGCTGAAGAGATTCAAATGTTCATCACCAATCATCACATGTTGTAGGGCATATTCAAATAATTCTTGAAATTGGAGCTGTTGAAGGTAATGAAACAATACAATTTTATGTTTCACTTTAGTAATATATACTTCAAAGTTAAGTATGCTTTCTTTGTTGTCTTCAATCTTTTTAATTTCTATTTTGAATGGATTGCTAAGATTTGATTTGCCTCCAACACAATCTCACACAAACAAAATGATTACAAGGAAGGGACAATGAAGTTGTGAGATGCAGAGCTAGAGTATTTGGATTTGGATGTTTTAGCTTCCCAATATTCTTCATATTTGGAGGAATTAGATAGCGAGCATCATGCTTTTGGTGCATATGCTAGCAACATTCCTTGTGGCTCTTCTAATTTACCAACATTATCTAATTTCAATGATGATGATGATCTTTACGAAGACCCATAAGAATCTGATTTCTGATTTTGTTACTTTAATACTGAACAATGAATATCTATTATGACATTCAAGTTTGACAAATTGACATTGAAGTAGTATTTTTTTTTTTTTTTTTATGCTAATCTTGTTTATTATATGATGCTATGTTGTATTTTGAACTTAATTCCTATTTTTAGGCTGCAAATATGTATATATATGTCTATATGTATAATTTTTATATGTTTATTGTATGAATGAACACAGCCCCAATTCTTTTTGCTGTACTGGCGCATGCAAATCTTGAACCCAGACCCAAATCAAAATTAGTAACTTAGATCATAAACGATGGAGACACTTGTTGTGGCCTAGGAACCCTTAATGGGCTGTAATGAAGTATCTACAAATTTCTTCTTTTGGCCAATAAATTGATAAGGTGATGCACACTTTTTCACAGCTAGAACTTGTCTATCCTTTAGAGGACTTGTTGATTCCCCTCACCATTTCCCACTAATGGGGTGGCCTTATAAGGTCAAATAGAAGTCCAGTGGTGTAAATATTTTACCCGTTGAGCTCATTGGCATTACCCCTCACCTTATTTTGGAATGTTCTTACCAATGGGCTTGCATCTTTTGTTCCTTCGCAAGTAAGAGGAGCTTTGTTTTCTTCTAGAGGTGGTGTCACTAAAAATGGATCTGTGGTAGCCACTATAGGCGTAGAGGATGGACTTGTAGGTGGCTTGCTCCAATGGGATCCTTTCTTGGACAATGGATGAGACTTCAATCAAGAATTTGACTTTGATAGTCCATGAACAATTCAGTAACACTCAATTTTATGTTTGTCCTGTTCCAGTGTTCTATGCTTCTGAAAACAACAATCTAAGGCTGCAAAATGGTGTTACTAAAGCTCTGTGGATGTCATCTACATCATATATCCTTCATGTAATTTTGTACATGTTTACATACATGCCTACAATTCCTATGTATCAGATTTCATACTTGTATGCTACTACTAACATGTGAGTCTTCTTCCACAATGCCCATAGTGCAAGAGAGAGTATGCTGATTCTTTAACTTATGCATGCAAAATTGAATTTAACTTATATTTTCTGCTATGCACAAGTACTACACTCAAAATTGTTTGAACATATCAATTAGCTTCTTTCTTAATGCTTGAGGTGGTGAAGTTGTTGCATGGAATAAAAGTAAGCTAGCAAATAAATCAGACACACATGAAAAGAGAGATTAAAACAAGGATTTACCCTATAGAAAGCAAATGTGGAAACCGAAAACTCCATTAGAGTGGAGCTTTGCCTCATCTCCACCATCCTCTTTCAAGATTTACAATCAAAATGTGCAATTTGAGCTTTCAAATGCATCATAGCTTTTAGTAGGACTTCTATAGTGCTACCCTAGTATTTCTTTTTGTGGATTACTTGCTTATTTTAACTTGCTTTACTACTGCTCTCAGCTGTGCTGTCATCTCCTACCTCAAGAATTCCCTTAGGTTTACTCTAAGCAATGCTTGTGTTTTCTTTAATGCCTTTACTTGATCCCTAAAGGGTGTATTTATGCTAAAGGTTGGGGCAAATGGGTTGTACAAAGTATTTTAAATGCCTCCTACACAAAGAGATGGAAGAACTGAGTCAACTTCTCTTTGGATACTTGATTATCATATGCTATGAGTTTTTACCAAGCCAAGTTTGTAATTTCCCTACTTCAATAAATATGTGTTTGTGGAACAAAGGGCCAATCCCTATCTTCAATGAGCTACGCCAAGGCCTAAGTATGGTTCATCGTCATTCCCCAAATGCCTGCCAAAGTGTTACAAGCGGCAAAGGTCTCAAAAATTCTAAATGTGGGGTGCTTTTGGTTATGTCTCTAGGTGTCTACAGGTTGTCAGAGTTTTGGAGTTCGTTGTCTCGATATGCGTTCTTGCCTAAGTCCCAACTTCTCCTTGGTTCTCGCTAGACTTCTAGGCTTTACAATGCCAACATGCCTTTCCATCCAACTTTGTTTCTCCTTTATTCCTATTAGAATATTGGACTTATCCATCCCAACAACCTTTTCCCTTGACCCCTTCCCCTTGCCGTGTTAGAGAGTTGGGCTTTCTCATACTGGTACGCCTCATCCTCGATCCTCGACAAGTGGTAAGGGTCACATGGTACCTTTGACCCCCAAACTTTGACATTCTTGCCTTTTTACACTTTTCACCTCACCTACCCCCTACACTACCGAGAGTGCCATTAATGGCCAGTTTGACCACACTTCTCTAGAAGGGATTTTCCTGCCCAAAAACCATAGTCAAATCACATTGGTGCGAATTCACATGCACAAGCAAAGGATGAAGAAGACTAATCAAATCAACCAATTCAAATGAAGTGGAAAAAGAGAGCTATTTTGATTGCACACCATAACTAATCACCTACTCCTTGGGCACCATTAATGTAGTGGTTGCATCCTCTGCTACCCATGATTCATTCATAGGTTTGAGCTGTCATTTTGGGCGGTATCTCATATCAGCCATTGATTTGAAGGATATAAAAGGTGGGACGTGTTCTTGCTAGACATGATTCAGTCTACACAGAAACCCTAACGAAGAAACCTCTTTGAGCACTTGTGTTTGAGTTGTCAGATTGAGGATGAAAACCTTTGGATTTTGTGAGAAGCCAGCAGACGGAAACCCTTTGGTTTCACAGACCAAAGGATGAAACCCCTTCGATCCAGTTGCACGATCTTACCTGGAGGACGCAAAGGAGCTTCATGTCATGAATGTCTGCTACATCAACTTCATATGATTTTTTGTTCTTGTGGGTTTGAGCACGTGAGTTTTATGGTACTGTACCTGCGGTACTTGCAGCATCTTTGAGTGTACTCTCATGTGTTATTTCTGCTATTATCACAAAGTATTGTAATATATTCCCAACCCATTTAATATAAGGTTAAGCATTATATTTTCTGGTTATGGTTGCTGCTGTAGCAGCGGATTGTAATGCATTTTAGTATTATTGAATATAAGTAAACGTTCATAGTTTATTTCTCATTTGTGGGCCTGATTTGTAATCTAGGTGATCAAGGGTTTGTGTAAATCTTGAAAGAAAACTTGGGTTTGACCAGATTGATTAAAATAATTAAGACCCTAAATTTATTTGCTTGAAATAGCCATTAGGGTTAGGGATTTGGGAGTTAGCTGTTATTTACTTGCTTGCTGAAGGAAAACATTATTATTGCTGTGTAAAGATGGATGGGATCTAGGTTTTACTGGATCTGGTTAAGTATTTAAATCTGAGAAATATGTGACGTTAATATTTTAGTTTGGTAAACCCAAAATTTTAATGGTTCAAAATAATTAATATTTGCATAATTTTTTGGTCAGGACATTACAAATTTTTTCTTGCTACTTGTTTCCATAATGTATTGTTTGGCTATTAGTTGAATTAGCTGTGCAGTTTTGTCAAGAGCTGAACCTGCTGCACAACTTTGTCATGAGCCAAACTTGTCACTTAGGACTTTTGTGTTAGTGTAGGTTTTTATTTTCCTTATATTAGGGGTATTTATTTTTTCCTACACATTATTTAAGCTTGATTAGGTTTATTAGGAGTGGTTAATATGAGGACACGTGGTGAAATACATCAGCTACATGTGTCACTCTCTCCCCACACATGGGTGGTTGAGTTACACATCCTCTTTTGGCTTGTTGTGCCACCTCTCATAACCACTATTCTGTTTTTACCTTGGTAGGTTATGGGGTAGTTGGGTTTCTCACCCTCTTTTGGCTTTATGTGCCACCTCTCTCCTGTCTTCACTTGAAGAGGTTATGCCACATGTTTTGTCATTTACCAAGTAGGTGATAACCTCCCACCTTTTATGGGTAGTAGGAGTTAATGCACCTCTTGGATGTATTTTCCCTTATTCTTCTATATATTGAGCACTCTCCTCTCACCTTCACTAGTTCGGTTAGTTTGGTGATTGTTCGGTGAGTCACAAGAGTATTCTCAAAATTCTCTTGCTTTGTCTCCATTGTTCTCTCATTTCAGATTTCTCTTCATTCTGCTATTTTGATCTTTGATCATTTGCTGATTGGAGTTGCATGTGATCTACGACCAACATTGGATCTTGACTCGATTCTCACTTCTCGAAGAATCTAACATGGTATTAGAGCCTGTTTGTTTGGTTTAGTTCACTTTTATTATTTGATTTCTTAGAGAGATTTGAGACTAATCCAGAGCTAGCATTTTCCTCTAATGTGAACAGTTTAAAGGAAAAATAAGCATATGTATAATCTAGGTTGCATATTTGGTTCTTGTGAGATTTGGGTGATTGCAGCTTTTTGGTAATCCTGGAGGTGTTTTCAGCATTTCCATAGCATCTAGAAGGCCTCAGAAAGTCAATATTGGCTTTCGTTTCATCGAAATCAAAGATCGGAGGAGCCAGTTGCAAAACAGGGGTTTCAGTGCGGTTCTTGGAGGTAGCCGTCAAATTGGATCACTTTCAGCCCAAACGGACCTTGCCATCGCGCTTAGAAGGCCCATAAACCTAAAGATCAACTGTAAAATCATCGAAATTGGAGTCTGGAATTTTTCTGAGCCATTTTTTTCTACCCCCGGGTTGTACAGATTCTGTACTGTACGACTTTGCAGAAAAAATTTGATCGTCTTAAATTTGACGGTCAAACAATCGTCACAGAACACAGGCTTAAATTTGACGTTCATCTGCCCATCATAAACATTGTGTTAAATTTGACGTTCATCTGCCCATCATAAACATTGTGTTAAATTTGACGTTCATCTACTCATCATAAATACTGTGTTAAATTTGACGTTCAAACAGTTGTCGTAGATGTTACTGTCTTAAATTTGACATCTAAATGGCCGTCAATAGGGAGACCCCTCTCCATTTGCATTTTTGATCTGGTGGACCAACTTCAAATGACTGTAACTTGAGCATATGAACTCCTTTTCAGGTGCACTTGTTTTTGTTTTGGGGTAGAATTTCATGCTCTACACAGTGGTGAAGTTGGTGTTCTGATTTGATACTCTAGTTTTTCAAAAATTGAAGATTCTCTAAGACTTTGTTGCACAGTTCTCGTTTTGAGACCTTTCAGAGCCATAACTTGTGCAAACAGACTCTGTTTTTGGTGCCGTTTTTTCCAGAGTTCATATTTTCCTGTGTACTCCGCATTGGTGCTCTCAATTTGATCTCATATTGTACTTGCATTGTAGTTTCAGTTTCTTGGCCATTTTGGGCCTTGTAAGAGTCTGAAAGATCTGATTTTTTGCATTGTAATCGCACTAATTATAAAGTGCCAACATTGTAATTTCTGGGGGGGTCATTTCAAAAACTAGTGAAAGTTGGGGGGGGGGTGTCTAGTGTTCTTTTTTGCACTTTTCGTTCTGCTTTGCAATCTTCTTTTTTGCACTCATGGATGCATCTACACTTCCAATTTTAACTCCATATAACTATTTTGAATGGAAATCTAAGATGATAATATATTTGAAAAGACATGGATATCATCATGTAACTTGAAATTGAACCAAAAGATGATGCAGAAAAGATTAAATGGTTTAACAAATGTGATGAAGCTTTTGGTACTCTGTGCATGTCAGTATCTCTTGACCTTTTTCATATTGAGTCTGCTAAAACACCAAATGATGTGTGGACTAAATTGGAAAGCCTCTTTGGTAAGCAGGATGAGTTAAGGGGTCATCAGTTAGAGAATGAATTCATAGGGTTAAGTCCTAGCAATTTTGACACTATACAAGACTTCTTCACAAAATTGAAAGCCATTAAATTGCAGTTAGAACAGTGTGGAATCAAGAAGGATGATAAGCAACTGATCTTGAGTATTCTTTCTAAGCTTCGTCCTAACTATTCTGTATTTGTTTCTACATTCTATGCTACAAAATATGCCCTAGGTTCAGCCTACAAAATGCCTTCTCTAGATGAATTTGTTGCAGAGCTCACTAGGGAGCAGGACGAATTGGTTCTAATGGGTACAATTAAGCCCTCTAAGTCACATGCCTTAGTTGTTAATCAGGGCACAAAAGAATAGAAAAGGCCTAGCAAGAAGGATAAGAAACAAAAGAACCAGGGAGAGAAGAAGAAAGATCAAAAACATGCTGCTTCAAAAGCAGATAATCAAGCCTCTTCATCAAAAGGTGATCAACCCAAGAAGAAGGTCAAGTGTTCTTACTCTAAGAGGCCTGGTCATGATGAACATAAGTGTTTAAAGAAGCAAATCGATCACCTTTCTCATCTTCTAGAAAAGAACAATATCAAGGTGCCTGATTCAGTCAAATAGAGTTCATCAAAAGGGTCTTCTAAGGACATAGACAAAAGTAAGGGGCCCTAGTTGTTGTTGTTGCACAACCAAGTTCTTGGATCATTGACTTGGGTGCTTCGCACCACATGGCCTTATCAGAGGATAATTTTACCTCTTTGGAGCCATGTTCTATGCCTACCATACTTATGGGTGATGACACTCCTGTTGAAGTGCATGGGAAAGGGTCTGTTGATGTGGGTGAAGGGACATTTGAGGATGTTCTTTGTGATCCATCTTTGTCAATTAATCTCCTATCTATTTATCAGATCATTCACAATGGTTTTGGCAAGCGAGTTGAGTTCACTCCAGATACAATGGTAATCAGTGAAATGCATAATGGGTCTATAGTTGTAGTGGGAAAAGCAGATCACCAGTCCATATTATATTAGTTTTCTCACTTTGTTCCTGACTCTCCTTCGATAGCCTTACTCACTCATGCAAATGAGGTGAGTTGTTTGTGGCATCAACGGTTTGGCCACTTGAACTACCGTTACTTGCAACAACTCAGTCAACAAGATCTGGTTACATGGTTGCCTTCTATTCGATTTTCTGATGGTGTTTGCCAAGGATGCATTCTTGGTAAGCATCCCGAGGAGAAATATGATAAAGGAAAAGCATGGAGGGCTACACAGTTATTGGAGTTGGTACACAGTGATTTGGCAGGACCATTTCCACAACCATCTTTCAGTAGGACTAGATATGTCTTGACATTTATTGTTGACTTTTCCAGATACACTTGGGTTTACTTTATCAAACAAAAGTCTGAGGTTTTTGAGCATTTTTTAGGATTTCAAAGCTTTTACAGAGAAACAGTCTGGGAAGTTCATCAAGATTCTGCGTACAGATAATGGGGGTGAATATGTTAATCATCAATTTGAACGGTTTTGTGCTTCAGAAGGTATCAACATGCAACACACAATTCCATACAATCCTCAGTAGAATGGTGTTGCAGAACGCAAGAATAGGTCCTTAAAAAGAAATGGCTAATTATATGATTCACTCCAAATCTTTGGCACCTCAATAGTGGGCAGAGGCCATCAACTGTGCATGTTAGATCTAGAACAGAGTTGCTCACAAAGCTGTGAAGGGGGTAACTCCTTTTCAAGCTTGGATTGGTCGAAAATCCATAGTTAAGAACTTTAGAGTGTTTGGCTCTCTTGCATGGGCCCACATTCCAGCAGAGAAATGCAAGGCTATGGATCTACAGAGCAAGCCTTGCATATTTGTTGGGTATCCAGATGATGTTAAAGGCTATAGGCTTCTCCATCCTACCACTCATGAGTTGTTCATTGAGAGGAGTGTTCGTTTTGAGGAGACCCCTCCGAGTTCTTCTCTTACCACTTCTCCCTCCACTATTAGATTGGAGCTCATGCATCATGATGACAGTTCTTCAGAGGATCTTAATCCTCCTAATCTTGATGAGGAGTCTTCTTCCTCCACTTTAGATGGTGACAATGATGATGTGGATTCACATTCTTCTCCTAGTCATCATTCAAAGGGCAATGATTCTCCTCCAGACTCTCCATCCCTTGCACCTTTTTGGGCTCGTTAGACATTGGAATCAGCAGGTGATTGGGTTGGTGATCCATTAGATACTAGAAGAACCAGGTCATAGTTTCAGGAGGCTCCTCATCTCTTCGTTGCTTCAGCTTCTGATCCATAGTCTTTTCAAGAAGCTTCAGGTATTCCCTAGTGGGATGTTGCAATGCAGGAAGAGTTCAATTCCTTAGAGAGGAATCACACATGGGATCTAGTCCCTCTTCCTAAAGGAAGGAAACTTGTTCGATGCAAGTGGATCTATCGGACAAAATTTGCAGTAGATGGGTTGGTTGATAAGCATAAGGCTCTCTTGGTTGCAAAAGGACTCTCCCAGGTTCTTGGGATTGACTACTTTGAGACTTTTGCACCAGTTGCTAAGATGAATTCCATTCGACTTGTCCTTGCTATAGTTGTAGCCCATTGTTGGGAAGTTCATTAGATGGATGTGAAGAGCGCCTTTCTTCATGGTGACCTTCAGGAGGAAATCTACATGGAGCAGCTGCAGGGGTTCATCTAGGATCCTTCACTTGTGTGTCGTCTTCAAAAGTCTCTCTATGGCCTTAAACAAGCTCCTCGAGCTTGGTATGCCAAGATGGACTCCTTCCTTTTGACTATTGGGTTCACTCGATGCCATTCTGATCCAAATGTCTACTTTCTGCAACAGGATGACACTCTCACATTTTTGGTTCTATATGTTGATGACTTGTTGATCACTGGGAGTCACTCATCCACCATCAATGCGGTGAAAACTGCTCTACATGATAGATTTTTGATGTCAAACTTGGGTCTTTTGCATTATTTCTTGGGGATTTAGATCACTCAGTCATCTTCAGGTATCTTCCTTGGAGAACCCAAGTATGCACTTGACATGCTCTCCAGATTTCGCATGGCTAACTGTAAGCCTGCACTGACTCCATTTCTGTTAGGGGTCAAACTTGAGGCTAAGTGTTCCTCACCTTTGGTTGATGGCACTTTATACTGATAGCTTGTTGGGAGCCTCATTTACTTGACTCATATGAGACCCGACATTTCATATGTTGTGGGCATGGTCTCTATATTCATGCAGGAGCCACATGAGTTGCATTGGAAAGCAGCTAAGCGGATCCTCCATTGCATTAAGGGTACTCACAGTTATGGGATTCATTATGCAACAGGTGTGGATATTGACTTGGTGTGACATATAGATTCAGATTGGGTAGGCGATTCTCAGGATTGCAAGTCTATTTCTGGGTATTGCTTCTCTCTTGGTTCTGGTCCAGTTTGTTGGTTGAGCAAGAAGCAGTTTGCAATTTCTCTTTCATCTGCAGAGGCTGAGTATCGAGGGACAGTTAATGCCACCACTGAGGCTATTTGGCTTTAGAATATTCTCACTGAGTTTGGCATTCCATTCAGAAAGCCTACAGTCATCTTTTGTGATAATCAGAGTGCTATACAGATCTCAAGGAATCCAGTTCATTGCTAGAGGACAAAACACATTGAGATACATATGCACTATGTTTGGGAGCTGATTCAGGAAGGCATCATTGATCTTAAGTATTGTTCTACATCGGAGCAGATTGCGGACATCTTCACCAAACCCTTCACAGAGAGCAAGTTCCTTCATTTGCGAGCTTTGCTAGGTGTCTACTTCAGGAGGGGCTTCTTAGTCCTTCATTCTACTCTCTCTACTTTAGGGGGGCATTTTCTCTCTTTTTTGCGGGGGGGGGGGCGGCAGGAGGCTATTCCTCTTATGGGGGCTTCTTCCTTTGGGGATCTCTATGTACATGGGAACCTAACATGGCCTCATTTGTCGGGACCCATCTTTACACCCACCTAAGCTACACTTAAGGGGGGGGGTGTTAGTGTAGGTTTTTTATTTTCCTTATGTTAGGGGTATTTATTTTTTCCTACACATACTATTTAAGCTTGCTTAGGTTTATTAGGAGTCATTAATATGAGGACACGTGGCGAAATACATCGGCTACATGTGTCACTCTCTCCCCACACATGGGTAGTTGAGTTACACATCCTCTTTTGGCTTGTTGTGTCACCTCTCATAACCACTATTCTGTTTTTACCTTGGTAGGTTATGGGGTAGTTGGGTTTCTCACCCTCTTTTGGCTTTATGTGCCACCTCTCTCCTGTCTTCACTTGAGGAGCTTATGCCACATGTTTTGTCATTTACCAAGTAGGTGATAACCTCCCACCTTTTATGGGTAGTAGGAGTTAATGCACCTCTTGGATGTATTTTCCCTTATTCTTCTATATATTGAGCACTCTCCTCTCACCTTCACTAGTTCGGCTAGTTTGGTGATTGTTCAGTGAGAGTCACGAGAGTATACTCAAAATTCTCTTGCTTTGTCTCCATTGTTCTCTCATTTTAGATTTTCTCTTCATTCTGCTATTTTGATCTTTGCTCATTTGCTGATTGGAGTTGCATGTGATCTAAGACCAACATCGGATCCTGGCTCGCTTCTTGCTTCTCGCTTCTTGAAGAATCTAACATTTTGCAATTGTGGACCATTAAGCTGTAGTGCACTTGTTCATGTGTTCTACTTCCAACTCAACATCTCTGCCTTGTTCGCTTCTCTCTTAGGTAAAAAATGTGTCTTCAGATAGTTAAGAACTATGTTACCGGTTTTGGTTCAGATCATGGTTTTGGAATTTTTTTTGTGGGGGCTAGGTTCATTTTGGGTTCGTCTGTACAAAAAGCATGTAAAAATCATTAATATATATATTTGCAATAGAAACAACATATATATTTCTTAATGTTTTTTCATTTTTATATAAAGAAATATTTATAAACCTTATATAAAATATTACTTATATATTATATAATAAATTATTAATATATTTCTATAATAATATAACTATAAGTCTATAAGATAATAGCATTATAAATTTTTACAATATAATATATGTAAATATAATATTATAATACTGTATTGTTATATTATTATTATGTTTATGAATAATTATATATTATAATATATTAATATAAATATCACATTATAATATATAACTATAATATTATATGGAAATATTAATGATATAATATTAAATATTATATTTTTAGATCCGGTGTCAAATGTCTTTGTTAGCGGCACTTCATAGATCTTCGTGCCAAAAAACCATTTCTTTAAACACGATGTTGGCATAAATCAAAGGTTTTATTTGTAATTTCTGGGCTTTGCAAAACTTCAACAAATCCCTGCCGCACCGGACCGGATCCTGAATCCGATATGAATCGAACATGGATCCGGCAGCTTCACCCATGGATCTGGTAACAATTAACATAGGTTAAAAACATAATGTTTTCATGGTCTTTGATGTGAGAGTAAAACTTATGGAAAAAACTATTTATTTGAGTTACATCACTAAGAAGTACAACTGATACCGGTCAACTTGAGAATGATAATTTTTAGGACCACTCATCCAAAGCACTTTCCTTTCATTAAAAATTAATTTCTCACCATCTCTATTTTTGCAATGATTGGCATTCTATTTATTGGAACAAAAAGAGCATGAGTTATGATTTTTGGCTTATGCACTTTGTGAGATTCCCCACTAAGCACCACATTGATATTATTGAGGTCAAATTTTGTAGCTCCTATGTTTTTCCTTCATTAATCATGCACCTACATGTTCTACGAGTCTTTGGGCTATATTTGGTGCTCAAATAAAAGGAAACATGGAAGTGTACTCCTTGCTTTTTTCATCTTCTTGTCATAAGAGCACGAAAAGTAAGCCTGCAAGAAATTAACACTTAGTATCACAAGTGGTATATTTTCTAAGATAGACAGGTTCTTGATTTCGAACATCTGTTCGATGTAAAGTGGGTGCTTGTTATTCTTGTTGAGTGGAGAAAAAGAGGTGAACTTTTAAGTTGTCCATTTAGGTGAAGATGGAAAATTTTATTAACTCATCAAATCTTAGAACAGAGATGAATTTCCTTTAGTTACTTGTGAGATGATCTTTTTGGGTATAACTTATCGTTTTTTTGAATTTTCAACTTCATTTGTGCTCCTTAAGAAGGTTTTTATATTGTGTCTACTTAGCTGTCAGTGAAGAAAGAACCTTGAAGCAGTCAAGTGGCAGGCTAAAGGGGATAATTAAAGTAGCAAAGTAGAAGGATCTTGTAGATTTATGTTCCATAATAGAAGGGTACAGCTAGAAATATCAAAGTGGCAGAAGAGGCTAGGCATGTCGCATGACATCTTGCATTTGCAACCTTATTTGGGATCTTTTGCGTATGGATGGCATAGTAGGAAGGGTTCATAAAAGACCATTTGTACACTTGTTTGTGAGCTGGCATTGAAGAAGGAATCAAGGTATTTGGCCTTCTCATCAATAATTGCTGCAGTGATAGTCCCATTTGTCCAACTTGAGGTAAGAGAGGTGTTCCATGCTGATTTGCCACCTTTAAAGGTGGCTGGTAACTCCAAAACAGTTTTGTGAAACAATTCTTTCAGACTGGTGGTTGTAGTCTAAAACAACTTCCAAAAGTTCTTTGATTCTTTTCCAAAATGTTGCTGAAAACACTCAATTATAAGGATTGTTTACAGGTGGTTGGGACAAAGTACACCAGGGAGAGTATGCCCTGGACACAAGATATTTTGAATACAAGTCAATGGCATGTTAAAGTCTAAGATCCAAATCAATGAATATTTTAGTGAATAATTATTTAGATATTTTGTTTTTGTGGTGATTTTCACTACGCGAGGGCATTTTTAATACTCAAAGTTATTACCACAATGACTATTTTTGACAAGTACTTATTTCTCTATGACCAAGTAAGTCATGTGATTAAATCACATAGCAAGGGGACCCTTAAAGCACACAAACACCTCTAAGCATTTGTTTGTATGTGAATGGTGTTTTTATAGATCTGTTGCTTTGGTCTTTTCACTCTCTAGCCTCTTTTCATCTTTGTCTCATTATTATTCAATGTGGGACTAACCCAATTTAATCCAATATCTTTATTATTACAAGAAGCTTTGTCAAGAGGGTGAAAATCCTATAAATGTTGGATTTTTAAAAAATTAGCATTCCTCCTCCATACTAACAAATGCCTAGAGGTTCTTGCTTCTTTTTTGGGTTTCCTTTCCTTGTGATTGAATCACATCATGACTTGGTCATAGAGAAATAAGTACTTTTGGAAAGTAGTCATCACCAGTCATCATGGTGATGACTTGAGCATTAAAAAATGCCCTCATGTAGTGAAAATCACCACAAAAATAAAATTTCTTAAAAATAAATCACTACAACATCCTCCATTACTTGCAATTGTTCTCATCATTTGGTTTGATTGTGAAATAGTTGTAATAACTGTAATACCTTAGTGGCTGTGGATCTCCTGGTGTTTCCTGTAATAACAGTGTAATCTGAAAAATTGTTGGAATTAGGTTGAACAGAAGCATGTTTTAATTTGAATGTGCATTGGATCATTTTTTAAAATGGGCAGGCATGACAATATGAAATTGAAATAGGCGAATACAATGACCAAAGATAAAACAATGAACTTATGCTGCCATGAACATGCAGGAAGTCTCTTGTTTTATGAAGTCTCAACTTGTTCTGAAATTCTTTGGTTGTCATGCCTACCTGTTTGTTTCCTATTTTATTGAGATTCTGTTTATTGCCTGTTGTGATTATATTTGGATAGATGGCACCCCTAAGTTACCTTGCACTTCTAGTCTTTATACAGTGATTTCCTATTTTTATTCCATTGTGATAAAAATGAGTTGACATATATTTTCACTGTTGACACAACACCTATTATTCATAAATAAGTATGAATACTGTTACAAAGGAAAATAAACTCAGAATTGAGAGTCACATAGTTTTGTAAGTCATAGTCCCAAAGAAAGATAAGTGGTTTCTTAAACACCAATCTTGCTGCTTCCTGGGTTTGACTTTTGAGTTTTGATGAATGTAGAGTTTGCTAGACCAAAAGCAGGCGTCAAAGTACCACATTTTCATGTAGAATATTATACTTGTCATGGAGGTATTATTTGTCTTGTATATCAATGATGTTCTATGGTATGTGGAATTTCTATTTGGTATTAGTTTTTCTTTTTCTACTTTTATGCTGCAGGAAGACATTTTAATTTTCATCTTGTATTATTTTACTTGATTTCCTCACCATCTATGCCTTAGTCACAACTCCAGCTAATTTAAATTTGATCTACTCTATCAGTGCTCTGGGCATGCTAGCCTGCCATATTAGTAAATAATTGATTGATGCAAGATCTTTGGTTTTCAGCAGTACTGACTTATTTAGAAATTTCAGTGTATTTCTATTATTCTATCTCCCAAAGTTGATCAATATACATTGTCTGTGGATGAAATCATTCAGGGTGTAGCTTATCTAGCTGAACCTTTGCTTGGCTTTGCACCTGCAATTATAATAATTGCTACTTTGGGGGTTACAATGCTATGGATGTATGGAAGCTTTTGGATAACTGGAACATTGATTATAATAGGAGGTATTGTAAATCTACCCGATTTTGTGCTTGTTTATTTCACACAAGATGCACTTGACCTGAGAAAGTGATCAATTTAAAGTTTTCCTTTCATTTCTTTTGACAGTCCTGTCTTGATCTTTTTCCATCTTATTTCCTCAATGGATTATTTTAAATAACAAGATAAATCCAACATTTTGACTTTTTTGGATGCACAGGAAGTCTGTTGGATTTGAATCATGCACGGCTGATAGTTCTAATCGCAACCATTTATTCTATGTATTGTGCTAGAGTTTGTACTGGATGGTTTGGCGTAGTTTTTTGCATAAACTTGGCTTTTATATCAAATGACATTTTGAGCTACTTACTAAAAAACAGTGAAAAAGAAAATGAAAACAAATGTTTCAGTCAACAAGGTGAAGAAACTACAAGCAGTGCCAGAAATTTTAATAATCCTCCCCAAAGCACTACCTCTAACTGTCAATCAAGCAAATCTCATGAGACTAGATCATCTGGTGAAAGTTCAAAAACTGGTCAGTCTGCACAAACATTTAGAGAATCATCAACCGCCAGATCATCAAGCAAATCTCATGAGAGTAGATCATCTGGTGAAAGCTCACAAAGTGGTCAGTCTGCGCAAACATTTGGAGAACCATCAACCATCAGATCACCAAGCAAATCTCATGAGAATAGACCATCTGGGGAAAGCTCACAAACTGGTCAGTCTGCACAAACATTTGGAGAATCATCAACCATCAGATCACCTAAAGCAGAACCATCTCTTGCGGATGAAGTGTTGCATATACTACATAGTTCAGATCATTATGCAACATTGGGTCTCTCTCGTTATGAGAAAATAGATATGTTAGTCCTCAAACGAGAGTACAGAAAAAAGGTAGTGTCTTGTTAAGCCAGGGAATGTTTGAAATTATTATAATAGAATTACTTTGCCTTTGCTTTTCCATTAGACATTGAGGCAAATGCAGTCTGTTGATTTGCTATTAAATATTCTTTCAGTTTTGACCTTTACTGCACTTTTTGGGCAGGCGGTGCTGGTCCATCCTGACAAAAATATGGGCGATGTAAAGGCAGAGGAATCTTTTAAGAAGCTTCAAAGTGCATATGAGGTAAATCTTTCCTTTTTATTGCTTCCCAAATCGTGAATAAATTTGATATATTTTCTGTATCCTTTTTAAAAAACTTTGCCAATCAAAAGCTATACACTGTTGCCATTTTCAGGTATTATCAGATTTGGATAAAAAAAGTGCTTATGATGAGGAATTGAGAAGGGATGAGCTTGCAAGGAGTTCTCATAAAAAACTTCAATATGGTGCTCAAAAGGTATTTTATTTTTAAAAGTTGATTATGTTTGTCATAAGATTTGCACGGCAAACTTTTTAAACATTTTTCCTTAAACTAAAGTGACAAGCAAAAACTTGTAATATGTATGCACAGAGAATATATAGACATATGTAAGTTTGAAAGAACAGATGAATATAGGGATTTTATGGGATAGATGAATGTAACTTTGTGTAACCTACAACCGATATCTCAGTTACAACTTATTAATGCCACCTAGTTGTATAAATTATAAATTTTAATAGATGCAAAATCCTATTTAAGGAAAAACTTAAAATGGACAAAATCACTGCAAGAAAATCTACAAGACCACTTAAGATTTTGAAAAAAAAAGAAAAGTACTCAAGGTGCTGTATGTTATTTTTATCAGTACTTTGTATACCAGCACATCAATATCATTCCAGAAGGTCTGAAAATTAAATATTTGTGAAATTGTCCTTTGTATGTACATGTTTGATAAAATACCAATGACTGGTGCAATGCATGGCAAATGTTTGTAAAAATGCCTGTGTTCATTAAAGGTAGGAGCAGCTGTTTTTCAATCATGAAATGCAAACTCATTGATTAATATGAAGTTAAACTGTTTGAAGTAATGTCTATGTGCAAAAAAATGAAACAATTGCAAGTTTGTGGAAAAATCTTGGTAAGGGACTTTACATGAGGGAAAGCCAAAGTGTGGATCTGAGAAATAGAGTTGGGTTCATCTTCATAGATGAAATGGTTTGGTTAGAAATTGGATGGGATGAGTGTAAGCGGTAAGAGTTTTGGGATTTCAAAGAGGAGCCCTAGGTTCAAACTGTGAGTGACATGATAAAATGTTGAAATTGGGTTAAATACTGCATCCAACATGGTGGGTGCAGTGTATCCCAATCGACAAGGCTGGGTGCAAGTCCTAGATGACTTTGATGTCAGAGATACCCCTTTGTTGTTGGCATCTAAGCCAAAGATTTTTCAAAAATAATGGAATTTACCAAATCAAAAAAGATTCAAGAAGAGAGGACAAAAAAAATGTATGGTCAGTGTTTATTAACAAATCATTTTAAAGACATGATCAATGTGTAGTGACAACCTTCCTTTAATTTCTCGATCTTCGGATAAGAATAATGGATTCTGTATCCTACATTAGTTTTAAGCATTCTAGCCCTCAAATCATTGTTTTCTGTTATTATCTGTATAATACAAACAAAATAACAGTAATGCTGTACACTTATGTTGCTCTTATCGAGGATTTCACACAACAAAACAGTGAAGGGTAACCATCAATGCTAAAACATCTGGGGGACCTATTGCTAATGAATAGCAGTCACTTGACTTCTGGATAATGAAAAAGCCACACAGAATCTGGTTGTAGGTTCTGTTCCATCCTCCATCAATGAGCCTGGTTGAACAAATGTTTTGGGTTTTGGGGTACTGGATATTTGCATTGCTTAAGGTCACCAACTTGGTTTTGTTTTGTGATCTGTTATCCCCTGCTTTTTTCAGTGCTTCACTTTGAAGTGAAGTATTACCCTTGCACTGCATTTTGCCATTTACAATTTTAAAAATCGCTTATTCCATTCTCTTTGGTGCCAGAGCATATGATCAGGGCTATTGAGTGCGTAGCCATGGGCAAGGGCTTCTATCTGGTCAGTTTACCAAGAATGAGAGCTCTTGCTGATGTTTAAGCTGCCAATTTTTTTTTTGTTCATATTACTTCTTTATCCGAAGTCCTACTTATAGTAGGAGACTTGGTTTTGTTTTGGTAAGCAACCCTGGGATGGTGCAAAGACAAGTGATCCACACTTATAAATTGACAGATGCTGCTGATTGTGTAGATGATCTTTCTGTTATCTTCTGTAGCTTTTTAGGTCTTGTTCATTATTTGCACTTTATATTATTGTCTTGTTTGGTCCATTGATCCAAATGGGTTCCAATATGAACTCTTTGTTTTGCATATTTTAAATCTACTTTTGAATTTGAAGGCAATATAAGTTAAGCTAGAACAATTGCATTCCCCTATGGATAAATTTTTAATGATTCCCATTCTCTTGACAAAATCAACTGCTTCAGAATGGAAAGCACAACATATCGGAGTATTATTTTCATAATCATGAGAAAGAGGGAAAGGATATTCCTACGGTACCAAGGATAGTGTCTTGCAGAAAGTGCAATAAATCACATAAATGGATAAGTACAAATAGAGCCAAAAGCCGAGCAAGATGGTGCCAGGTTTAATTTTTCATTAGTTCTCTATATAAGAAAATGCTAATATATATGTAGTTAGAAGCTATATTTTTCTAAAATGTAACATTATTTCATCAGGATTGTGAAGATTATCACCAGGCAAAAGAAGGCGATGGATGGGTGGAATGCTATGACGATGTTTTGTTCATTGGAATGCCACAAAAGGTATCTATGCTAATCTAATTTATATTATTTTTCTTTCCAGTTTTTGGCCATCTGTCAACTTAAGAGGAGGATTGTTTTAAAGCTTGAAACTGAAATTTTTGATTTCTTGAAGAAACAGGACCGTTACAGTCTCAGACTCTCAAGTACTGAGAAAAGTCCTCATTGGACTCTCATCTAATACACTTGTCTATTGGGATGATAAAACAAATTTTAATTTTTAATATGAGGTAAACAAAGAACTTACTTTGCACTTATAAAAGCACAATAATAAGGAGAAAATCTAGAAATGTCTCATTTGAGGATTTCTGATAGCCTTGTAAGAACACCAGAGAGGTTTTTTGGGTACTTTAGGTTTCAATACTTTGATTAAGAATTTTGTTATGGTTATGCAAGGCACCAGCAAGGGGTTTCAGCTATGCTGCTGGTGGTGGCAATTTTTGGCATGTATATACCTTTAATTTTCTTGTCTACCATTGCATTTTATCTTCAACATTCTTTCTATTTTTGGTTCTCTCAAATGTGATTATGCATGGCTAGCATAGTTATTTCTTACTCTTTTTACTCAAAAGGACACTCAGACCCAAGGTATTTTCATGAAAACCAAAATCTTGCATATTAAGTGCCTTAAATTTCCAAGGACCCAATGACATGGCGGTTCCAAGAATTATTGAGGAGAGATATTAAGGATTAGTGAGAAATGTGTGCATCATTCTTTTTGGTTGCTATGTATATAAATTTGTTTTGATTTGAAGGAAGACAATACCCAAAGCTTCCCAAAAACTGTCATGAACTACCCAAAACTTCCCAAAGACTATCATGAACTATGTCTTTTATTTCTGTAAATAGGCCTTCAATTGAAAATGGAGCCATTGTTTTCATCTTCAAGAGGGCAGTCTTAGGATGGATGCTTGGAAGGATATTCAAACCATGACACAAGGAAGATGGCATCATCATCATTGATAACATCACCTTACATACATGATCATTATTTATGACCTCATCTTGGGGTAGAAATGACAAGAAGATGATTTGTACCGTCAGGCTTACATCAACAGCAACACTGACCATACTTGTTCTAATATTGACTTTTACTGCATCATTGATTTTGTAGCATTATGACCTTTGAAAACATCTTTGACTATGTTGACCAAGTGAGAGGACAGATCTGCTTGTGGTTTGCTTTCTTGCAAAAGTTGGAGCAAATTTTTGCAGCATTTTCCTGTAGACATCATTAAGAGTTTCAACCTTACTACCTGTAATCTCCCCATTCTCGGAGTGACATCATGGTGACTTGATTCTTGCCCATCCAGCATTCCCGTGGGTTAGATGGCATGATAAGGGAATGATTTTGGCCATGAGAATCAAATTTTGGAAATAAGGTTTTCAGATGGTTTGCTTGGCACAGTGTAGAAACCCTAGTTTCCTCTGTTTCTCAAATCTGACGTTTTTTTGTGTTTTTCTGAAGTTTTGATTTTTTTTGGTGTTTTTGTGCAATAAATGAAAGATTGCGATTTTTGCAAGAATTGAAAATAAATTCAATACAAATAAATCTACTTTGAAAATGATGAAATCAATAGCTAATATGGACGCCGGTCTTTATATAAATCTTCTGAGACAGTTACATATAAGATCCACTAACATGCAATATAAAGAACAATGATTTTTATTGAAAACCTGATGTTTGCAGCTTGCTGGTAAATAGCTTGAAATGGTACGGCTGTATGAAATTTGCCCTTCTCCTCCTGTCTGGCAATCTCAAATGTCTTCTGGTACCCTAGCGCCCTCAATGATGCAAACTGGAAGTCAAAAGGGAAGGCGTTTCTCTTGATGGAAGAAGTACGGCTCTTTAAGATGGTACGGCCTGCTGTACAAAGGTATGGCTGAAGCAGCAGCAGCATTAAATAAATGTACGGCCCTTCTCTGTGTTCCCTGATCTCAAGATAGATGCGCCTAACTGTCAAAAACTCCCCTGAAAGAATATCTCTTTGAAAACCTCTGAATAAAGAATGATCTGTGAAGTTCAATGATTTCCTCTGGATGAAGAAACCTCTGTGCTGGCAATAGATCGGATGATATTTCACACCCTCTGAACTGCTTTCAATGGAGATGGCTCGTTCCCCAATGAATTCGAGACTGAAACCCTAAGGTTCTGTGCTCAGACAAAACTTGACCAATTTTCAATATCAATAATCACATAATGGCTCAATTCCCAAGGCAAAACCCTTTATTCATTGAAAAGTGCGATTTCCTTAAAGATAGGTAATCATTAAAATTCGAACTTTTAATTCTTTTAATATTTCCATAGTCTCAGCTCAAATATTTATAATAAAATATAATCAATAACTGGCCCCTTTCTGATGATGGGAGACCCCTTAATCCAAATCACTTAAGTTATAATTAAATATTATAACTTTATATTATAAACGCCAAATAATTAATATTTAATTAATTCAATTAAATATTAATATCTCACTCATTAATCATCCGATGCCTGATTCGTCTGAAGCTGACGAACACTGAAGTGATTCTGAATACTGCCAAATCCATACTGCTAAAAATAGCAGGGGTCCCACACTGACTGCCAAGAACTGCTAAAAATAGCAACTTCTGCAAGAAGTGTCCGAATGAGTCCGAACGAAAGCCAAATGATCAAACTTTGCCAACAGAAGCTGAGCCAAGCTCCAGCGTGACCCTCTATCCAGTCTATCAGCCTACGAGGGTCGTATGATAGGCTAATCTTGTGCTCCGAGAGATGTCACTGAGAAGGGGACATGACACACAGGAGGGCATCTTTGGCAATTCCCAGCTTCATGCTTGATCTGATCAGTCATCAAGTTGATTTCATTTCCAGATCAGAGAGTTGTGTGGCATCTACAGTAGGGTTTCAACATCATTATTCCTTCCCAACCCTAATCGCCTTCCTTTGGTGTATGGCCGCTTGAGTTTGTAGTGTGTTCTTGGCACTTTCGTTAGCGTTATCATCCGGGTTTGTAACAGCAGCTGATACAGTTTTAATTCAGAGATATCAGACCTCCAGTGGGCAGTTACAGTTGCATTTCAGTCATTTCCCAGCTGGGCATACCATCCTACTTCATATAGCCTCATCTTCCCTTTATATGGCTAGGGTTTGGACTTGTGTTTTGGCACAAGTGGATGTAATAGAAGGTCTGAAGTTCAAATCAGACTTGACTGATTGTACTTACCAGCACTCTCTTTGTAATCAGTTTTTTCAAATCAAATAAGAAGATAAGCTATCATTGCTGGGTATGTTCATCTGTGTTTATGAGATTTGTTTGTTTGCCTAATATCTATGTTTCAAGATCATTTCTTGTTATTTGGATCTGTACTTGGAACCTTTCAATCTTCATGATATAACAAACCCTTGTTGAAAACAAAGTTAAGAGCTTAAGTGCTTTGCAAGCAAAGCAAATCAGAAATTTTCAGACCAGCAAAGGGAAAAATTCAGTTTGAACCTGTAAAGGGTTCTTACACTACCCCACCTTGTTTACAATATATTCATAGCTATACACTGTTGGTTTGTTTCTATGTTAGATACATGTGTATCACTCGGTAGCTTTGGCTCCCTATAAGCCATAAAGCCTTTTAACAATGAATTCATCCAGTATGCAACTCCTTTAGATGTTTGTGATCATCATCTTGAAATGTCATTTAGTTGTGATGGACATTGGCGTTTACTAATCTAGGCCATAGCTTGTCATCCTTACTATTAGTGAACCATAGTTGTCGGGAGATGCGTCTCCCCCCCTCAGAGATGCGTCTCGGAGACCGGTACCGTCGCAGGAGACGTCCCAAGAGGCTGGAGACTTCTGCTGAAGTTTCCCAAGTACCCTGCCATCTCCTGCTGCAGAAAAGGACGTCTCCCACTAAAATACCTATAAAAACTTTAAAGTTTAAACATTTGAAACTTTGAAAATTAAAGCATAATGTATTTGACGCGTCTAAGAGTGATTAAATTATTGTTTTGAAAGTTCAATGTCTTCATATTTTCAAATTTTCTATAAATTACTAATTTTATTTTCAGATTAAAAAAAAATGGCGTCTCCAAGTACCCCCATCTCCTATTTTCAAAAAAAGCCATACTGGTACTGGTACCAGTCTCCCGTACCAGTACCAGTACTAGTCTCACGGCAACTATGTAGTGAACATAATATGAAATATCCAATGCTAGAAATCATTCCAAAGACAATGATATCTAATGCCAAAAGTCATTCTGAAGACTAAGGTATATCTAATTGATGCCAAATAGTGTTGTAGATTTTTATACTTACCACAGTTCAACTGAAGGATTAGTGCAGAACCTCCACTTAAATGCAGTATATCCTTTGTTATGGTGCCTGCCTAGCAGAGACAACTTGATGTCCTCTTTGATGAATATCCACAAAATTTCAAATCACCCTTTGGAATCCCTCTCCATTGCTAGGTGAAATGCTTAGTCATCCAAATATGAAGATCACCACTTTCAAATGGTCTTTTGAATCGCAAGTATACCTTGGAGAATGGAGATTTGACAGCAAAATCACTACTTGTTACTTGACAAAGGCAATGCCAAAACTAGTTCATTGGCATGTTGTGGTCCCATTGTTCTTGTGCCAAAGAAGGCTAGAACATAGAGACTTCGTCATAGATTATTGCTCCATGTATAAGATCATTGGCATTGCACAACTTCTTTCGTGCCAAGTTCTTAACAAAGATTGATATGAAATTAGAATATGACTAGATACAAGTCATCCCTATTGACATGGAAAGACTGCTATGAGGTCCAAAGGTCTTTAGGAATGACTATCTTTTGGTGTTACTATTGCTCCTGCTACATTACACCTAAGAGTATCACACCCAGGCCCATCATTGATAACTTTGTTATCATCTACCTTGATGACATCTTCATCTACAACAAGTTGTGACAAGAGGATACAAACCAGAAAGCTTTCAATTAACTCAATTCAGAAAACTTTGTTTCAGGTCAGTGCTCATCATACTAGATCTCCATTGTCCTTTTGAGATTGAGATCGAATTCTCTGAATTTGCACATGGAGCAATTTTGACTAAGGACAAGCATTTAATTGCATATCATTCTGAGGAATTAAATGATATAGTTCATGGCTATTCAAGCTATGATTGGAAATTGCATGCAGTTGTCCAAATCATGCTGATCTGGGAATAGGTTATAAAATGTGAAAAACAGAAAAGACAAAAGAGTCTAGCATAAGGAAAAGACAATAAAACAGTCCAGGAAAAAGAAAGTGACAGAAAAAAAATCCAGCTAAGAAAATGAAAAAAAAATCTGTTGAGCATAAGGAAATGGACAAAAGCAGAAGTACAACACAAAGGTTGGAAAATGAAAGGTTCAAAGTCCAACCAATACCAAATGTGCATTAAAAGTCCATCTGGCCCAGCATATTGGGGAAAGAAAATGGAGTTGCAGTGGGGAGGTAACCATTCTAGTGGGAGTGTACAGAAGGCTGTGAGTGTAGTCCATAGTATGAGATTAAAAAAACAATCCAGCATAATCAGAAGACAAAAAAGGTCCAGGCAAAAGAAGGTGATAGAAATACAACGCAGCATAAGGAAATGAACAAAAAAGCAGTCCAGCATAAGAAATTAGACAAAAGCAGAAGTACAACTTAACACCAATGTTGAAAAATGAAAGGTTGGAAGTCCAACCAATTAAAAGCACATCTTCTCCAGCATATTGAGGAAAGAGAAGAGTTGATTCTATGGGGAGTATACAGAAGGTTGTGAGTGTAGTCTATAGTAGGAGCGGTAGTTGGCAGTTCCGTGGAGTTAGAATTGTATCTTGCTCCAGTGGAGCTATGTCTGCTTTGTGATTGTATTGAGCCCAATGTGAATCCCACGAGGAATTACATCCAATGTTATAGTTTTCACATGATAGATTTCTCCAGGGTACATATCATGTTGTAGGTATTGTTATGTGTGTATTGTGTTGCAATTGAACTCGTTCCCTTCCATGCTATGGTGTTTAACTTTCGTAAAATGTATGGACAGAGCACTTTAAATATTATTTCTTGAAGTAGTGGTAGTAATTGTAAGTTCTTTGGGCGTGTAAAAGATGTGTGGACATTTACATACTCCAATCTTGCTTGTGTTAGAGTCACCAATGGACTCAAGCTCCCAAGATCACCTTCAAAACCAAAAGATGCCTTTCACAAGAGAGCAGCAAGAGCAAAATATTGCTTGATTATAGGCACAATGGATTATGATTAAAATCCTTATGGTTACATGGTTTGAAATGTACATATGATGCCTTGCTTATATAGGCAAGAATGAGAGATAGGACAAAGCAAGATTGTGACAGGTGTCTTAATCCTATGCAATGAGACTAGTGATAAGATAAGATAAGATCACATGAGTACTTAAAGACTTCTAGAAAGATTCTTAGGCCTCTAAGTAAACTTAACATGTGAAGATGTGTGAAAAGGACCTACTAAGTGATCTAGTTAGGTAGAATACCTTGTTCACACCAACACATCCCTTAAGTGCAACGTAGGGAGAAGTAAACATATGCTAATGATGCAAAGACGAAGATGATGGGGCCTGGTTACTAGGCCATGATAGGTACCCATGTACTATGCAATCTCTCACAAATGGAGAGAAGGAGAAAACCCAGTGGAACAAAACTCCTCTCCAAAAGAGAAAATATAAGCGAAAGGACTCAATATGACCTCCAAGGACTACTTTTATGACCAATAAACAATCAATGATCCCCCCATAAGAGTAAAAAAAAGAGACTATGTAGCCCCCCCACAATGTGTAATCTCTTGCAAAAATGGTGAATGCTTGAAGACAAAACATGATCCAATGCCTACAAACAACATTCCTCCCCTTGGGAAGAAAACAACCAAGTATAGATGCGGGAATGCTTCCCATTTTGGATAGGAATTAGTAGGAAGAAGAATCTAGATGTATGGTGATTGTGTCTTTGAAATTTGTTCATGTGTCACCATGTCCATGGAAGATGATGATGCCACAATCAAATTAGGTACATGCCCAATCAATAGAGAAAGTGACAAACCAAGATCAAGTGGTAATTGATGTTGAATTAAGATCCAAAGATAAAGATGATGGGACGACAATTATGATGGGGCTGTCATCAAAGAGGAGAGATAACCCCTCAAATTTTTCCTCCAAATTTAAAATGTGAGACTCCACAAGCAAGTTTGAAATACCTGTCAAGTAAATCATCCCACAAAGATGAATTTGAAAGACTATGATTTACCTATTGCAAAGAATCATTGGAAGCTCTTGATGAAGCAATAAAAGTTGGATTTGTGATTTCAATTGGAGGAGAAGGAGCAACATGAGAGGTCTCTTGATCATCAAGACACTCAAGCACTACATCATACACTCAAGCACTACATCATATTCAAGCTCCTCTAATGTATCATCATCAAAGGGTAGATGCAAAATGCCAAATCTTAGACAAGACATGTGAAATGTTTGACAATTGTGAAAGTTATGGTGGTTGTGTGGTTATGTTTTCTTAATGCATATGTATTATGTATGGGTATAGGCTTGGGGAGTGTTTATAGTGACGCTGCTTTTGATTTGGGTCCCAAAAATGTTGCAACTTATGTTATTCTCTCAAGCATCTATGCATAAGTGGGCAGGTGGAGTGAGGTTCTGATAGTAAGGAGAATGATGAAAGATAAGAGGAGTTTAAAAGATCCCTGGATGTAGCTGGATTGAAGACCATAAAATGGTACATGTTTTTTTGTGTAGGATATAAGTCACATCCACATGTAGAGGAGATCTATATAAAATTAGATGAATTGGCTTAGGAGATGAAGGTGGTAGTGTATTTTGCCAGATTCAAAATAATTGCTAGTTTCAAAACAATTGCTTAATGATTTAGAAGAGGAGGAAAAATAATTGTTTCTTTATCACCAAATTGAAGAGTTGGCAATTGCATTTGGTTTGTTCAAAATACACCCCTTGGAATTAAAAACTTTTGAGTATGTGTTGATTACCACATTGCATTGATTGCAATGAAATTTATCTCCAAGATAGTTGCAAGAGAAATGGTTGTGGGAGATGTGAACCATTTCCATCATTTTACACAAGGATAATGTTCTTGTGGAGATTATTGGTGATGCAATCTGAAGAATAGGCTTGCACTACAATAATGTGCACTATGTCAAACCTGTAGGGACAAGGTTTTATTCCCAATTTCAAGGATTATTTTTTGTTCTGTTTTGAGTATTTGGCAATCTAGGCTAGGCTGTGGCTTCATAAAATTAGATGCACATTGTAATACAGGTAATGAGAAATGGGAGATGTTTTTAAGATGTGCAATAAAGAGATTACAGAATGGAAGAATGGTTTTGATACATTCTTACAATGATTTCTACTTCCTCAACCTGAGGCTTCATTACTCTTTGAGAAAATGACTTACGTTATTGAAGTTAGAAAAGTAACCCAATTTTTTTGAAAAGTTAGGCAAAATCTAACTTTTTGTGTTTAAAATAATCTTTTACAAAATGGAAAGTTATATATACTCTCAAATTTAATGTTAAAGGAGTTTGGTTCTTGGCTGGGAAAACCTTTGGCTCTCACACTTTTGACATAAGAGTTTTTGGAGTTGTCGAACATCAAGGAGATAATGAAGAAGGCATTTAGATTGTATGTTTGGGTGTTTTTCTATGTTATTGTTATTGATTTTTCTTATGTCAAATTAGTAGAAATTTTTATATCCCTTTATCTTTGTGGAAACGATTCCTTACCTATTGAAATATTAATAAACTATGCAATTTGTCTAAAAAAATGCAATCATATCTTGGTATCTTGCTTTGATTGTTAATAATATAACCTATCTCATCGTGTGTTGAGATTTGAATGTCTTAATTTCATTATTGTTATAGTGTCGTACATTTTTGTTATGAAATCCATCATATGCTAAGATTGTAAAATCTGTTTTTGTGATGAATCTTTATTAGTTCTAGTAAGTTTTCAAAACCTGAGTTCGTATTCGTGTGCCTACTGCTAGGGTTTCTGTAATTAAGTTTTCTTTGAGTTTTTCCTTTCCCTTTTGGTATTTTTGGGTTAAAAATATGGTAAAAACCCTAAAACCTCACCATATGAGGGAGTCACCCCTCTCAATTGTAGAGGAAAGTTGTTAATCCACAATAACTTTTCCAACTGTTGTAGGTATTTTTGTCACAAGTTCCTTTGGGGAGTCATAGCTTTTCCGAAAACTCAAAGTGACAAATTTGTTTACCAACATATATTAAGGTCTTCATTCCCATTAGGGAAAGTGGCAAAATTAGGATAAGCCAATTGTCTCACAAGGGAATTACAAGCTAATTGTCTTGTAATAGATTGTGGCAATGACGACTAGGATCATAAGAAAATAGTCTTGCTTGGAGTAGTGATAATAATGACTAAGATTATAAGCCAATAGTTCTGCAATAGGT
The DNA here is from genome assembly GCA_007258455.2 of Sequoia sempervirens. Taxonomy (NCBI): domain Eukaryota; kingdom Viridiplantae; phylum Streptophyta; class Pinopsida; order Cupressales; family Cupressaceae; genus Sequoia; species Sequoia sempervirens. The sequence continues at coordinate 38,770 of VDFB02334954.1, read as the reverse complement.
GATGGCACTGGGGATTAAGATCTTAAGCCAATACCCATAGAGTTATAAATCATAATGCAATTGTTTTATTAGGGAAGCTGGCTAGGATATTAAGAATTTCAATTATTAGTCTTGTAAGGGATGGCGGCTGCTATGATTGAGATCTCCAATCAATAGTCTTGTAAAGGATTGTGGCTGTGATGATTAAGAACTTCAATCAATAGTTTTTAAAGGGATGGTGGCAATTTATTAGCTTATAGTTACAAATTTAGCTAATATTCTCTTAGACATGGTAGATGTATTGAAAATTTGAAATTGATACCAAATCTACTAGAAATGATAGAATGTAGAAGATGAATTTGACTTAATGGTATCATATTTTATTTATGATTTTATACAATTCTGATGTAAGGTTGGTAATAGAGATGAAGTTAGTTGGACTCCCAAATTTGATGATGCCTTGTTGTGAGAAATGTCAAGGGATTCTTCTCCATGGCATCTCTATCATGTTTACTGATGATCTCGTATAGGTCCACATATCATGTTTTGGACATGTCTTCTTTTGAAAAAGTATGTAGTAGGATGCTTCATAATAACCATGGATAAGGAACATAATACATACTTGAAATTACAACTTATTGTATTCCTAAGATTGGGGAGCCATTATGAAGAAATTTCCTTAATCTCTTTGTTGGACAGTGGTGTCCATTTTGATTTGCATTGGGCTAAATAGATTTCTGTCAGTGACCTTTTTTCGTTCCATATCCATATAACCAACACTTGTAGAGGGAGACAAACATCAAAACCAAAAAGCTGCTTTCTCATTTCTTGATTATCATTTTTTCTGTAAGTATGTTACCATTTAGCTTATTGCCACATGCAAAAAGAGTTCTTTCCCATGAGATCAGAATTGTAGTGAATCATCTGAATTTTTCTTCTATTTCAGTTCAACCATTGTTTGTCTTTGCTGCTTACATGATTCTTGTTGTCATTTCATGCCACCCTTAGATGACCCATCACTGATATCCGATCTGAGTGATCTTCCATGGGCCATCTTGCATGAGTTTTCCTTGGGGGTCCCTAAAGTTGACTAAGTCCTAGATTTTCGGGGTTTCGGGTTCACTTACCTTCTTCCTTGCTTGCTTTCTCCATCGCTTCCTTCCTTAACCCTTTTCTTCTAAGTGTTTCGGGTTTTTCCCTTCGGCCTTACCCTTTACCTCCTCGCCGATCTCTTCCTCCTTCCACTTCTCGCTCTTCTCCTTTTGACCTTCGGCTTTCGGTCCTCCCTCTTCCCTCTTCCCTTTCCTTACATTCTTTCTTCTTCGGCCCTCGGCCTTCACCCTTCGCCCTTGCGTCTTATAAGGATTTCCTTCGACCTCCGAAAGTTTACTTTTCTGGCTTTCGGTCATCGCCTAAGGTTCCTTCGCTATGTCGAAGGGACTTCTTCTTCGGTCTCTCTGACATCTTCTTGTCTCCCGATGGTTTTCCCTTTCAAGATTTGACGAAGTGTCAGAATTTTGGAAGTTGGCCTTCAGCCTTCTCAGTTACCTCTTACCTTTCCTCGGTAAGAGGTAACTCTCCTCTCTGATCTCAACCTTTTCTTCCTTCATCGCAGTTTCCTCCACCTTCCTCCAAGTATGCAGTAAGCTGCAGGCCCGACATCCAATGGCCCGAGGCCCAATCTCCGAAGGCTCCTCATCGAAGTGATAATGGCTTTCGGTGGGACTTGCTTTGTGGTCCTTTCGACATCTCGATGGGATGGTCATGTTGGTGGGACCCGACGAAGATGCGAAGGCGACATCAGAGGGACAAAATGCTGCATCGGCGAGACTTGGCATTATCGGAGTAAGCTGAAATGTGGTCCCTTCGACACAAGGTCCAAGGGATGATCTTGGTGGGACTCGACAGAGATTGGTGACGACGATGGATGGCGAGTGCTGAGGTGACACGTGTCTTTGTGGGCCCGCGTCTTTTGCCAGCAGTATCAAAATGAAGTACGCATATCGGTGAGACCCTAATGTGTCTCAATCCGATATGCTAGTATGTCTTCGACGGTGTAAAGCGCCAAAAGGAAAATCGACAGGAGCACGGCATCGAAGTGAAATTGTGACATTAGCGAGACGAAGGTTGTGGTCCCTTTGACATTCCGTAGGGGCTCTTCATCAGAGAAAGGTGCATATCGATGAGACCAAGATGTTGGTCCCCTCAACACGATGAGGTCTTGGCGATGGTTTTGTCGTGCTTCTTTGGGCAACGCCATTAATACGTAGCTACTCCCAGCTACCAAATCTCTTTCTTTTGGATTTCAAGGACGACTTTAATGCATTCCCTGTCGCCATTAAGGTAATTTAGTAGAGCGCCATGCTTCATTATTGCTGATGGGTGTCCCTTCTGATTGCTTCCATACCTAAATTGTGGATTTCGCGGGGGATTTGGACGAATTTTCCTGCAAATCTTCATGGCGAGTGGATGGCATGCGGGTTTGCTCTCTCTTGGATCTTGGCACGGATTTCATGAGCAAGTATATCATTGAGCAAATGTTTCTTTAACTGCTAACCCTAGCTGGGTTAGGGTTAGTTATTGTTCATCTCAATTATGCTTAAACTATAAAAGAAAGACTTGTATTCATTTTCAGGGTTCTTCCTCTAGCTCCTCTAGGGTTTTTCTTTTGCAGACTTGCATTTTGCATCTTTGCCATTGTAAAGATTGGCTTTTTGCCTCCACATTAATGGAATCATTCAAGTTTTCCTCTTCTCAACTCTTTGGTGTTTGTTTAAGTCATTACCTTCATATCTAAGTATTTATTGTATTTTCATGCATGTCTGTTTGTGATTAAATGGTTTACAGTTGCTGGTTGTGAAACCCTCTTTCCTTCCAGCGCCTTGTCAAATCCTAGCCTTCATGTATGCCTCTAAAAATCGACTAAACAGAGATTTGTGAAAGTTCCCTTGTCCCTCTTCAACAATGTGCCGTGTAATCTTGGTCAGGAAGAAGCAACCTTTCTATTTTGGTGTATCACCTCCTCATTTTCATGTTCTCCTTCTCCCCTTTTCCTCGTGAGCTGTTAGTGGTAGGATTTCATGTGTTGGGTTGGACCAACACATTGCATTGGGATTGAAAAGGAAGCCGGCCTTCTCTAGAGATTTAACCTCATATGCGCAAAGGTCCCACACCTTGAGGTCATTTCCATTGTGTCATTGGAATGCCAAGCTTCGTACTCAGCAGGGTGCAATTTCATGTGACAACAGTTTTCACTTTGTCCATTAAACTAATCATTTCTTGGCTTAATTTGTATTTTATCTTCTAAAGAGTGGACACCTTTAGGTTCATCACAAATTGAGATCGACTTACTTTAGAAAAGTATTTATATATTCTTTAGCAACATAAAATATTCAGGACAAGGTGATACAAATATTTTTTATGGGTTAATTGTACTAGTATATATCCTTATTGCAAGTTGCTCTTCTTCCCCAAGCCCAATAACATTATATTGATGTCAAAATCTCTCAAAAGAGGACAAAAATATCCAAATTTGGTTGCAATTTCAATATTAAAAAATCTTTATATTTGAAAGGAAATTAGACTAGATCCAAAATAATCCCATGAGAGAAACAATGCAAGTAAGAACAAACCTATAGAAATTTTTGTAAAGTAACAACTAAAACACACTATACACCCTGGGAAAACCCAATGACAAAAACAAATTCAATCTATTAATCTCCACAAAAAGGTTACAGTATAAAGTAGAGTCCAATGCTTCCAATTGGGATTTTCACTTTGATGTTGGAGTCAATTCGGCAGCATAACCCTGCAATAAAATCACATTATATTTTCTTTCTCAAGCCTTAAACTTATGGACCAAGGAGATCCAATAAATTGTAGACGGCCTTGTTAATAAATAATTATGTTATGGTCGGTCGTACTAGTAGTATAAAATAAAATAGAATAATACTCTGCACAAATTAATGTAATTGACAATTAGTTCGACGGTTGATTAGTTAGGAAGTGTTGCCGACGATTGGTATCTCAACCAACCTCGGCTAGCTATTTATGTATTCATTTCATTTGTAGTCGGACACAATCTAATGCTGTGATGTAATTACTGCCATATTTAATGAATGAATGCAACATCTCTTCTGTGCAATATGTATTCTTAAATGATTCTATATATGTTCTATGTCAGTAAATATTCATCTATTTACTCTCGTAGAACAGTAAAAGTACCCAAGTGAGTAAACATAAACCAGCCATGGATTCCCAAAACCGTGGGATCAAAATAATGAGCCAAGTCTTAGTCCAACTAGTTGTGCCACACTCCAAGAGTAACTTCTCCTGAAATATAATGTAACTCTAAATGAAGATCTTTAACTCCCAAGCACTCCATGTAGGAACCCTAATTACACTTATGCCTATATTTAGCTGGTTAAAGGCGCTCCTTGTAGTTTGCTTAGTACTCCTCTCTTCAATGGCCCTGTACAACTGCCATAAGACAAGTGACAAGGAATCTTGAGATTCCCTCCATGTGTGGTGCCCCATTTCATGAGGACCCAACATCACAACATATTACAATAATTAAATAATTACAACATTCTTAGGAATTGCAAGATGTACAACACCTAGTCCTACCAATATTTATAGTATCATGACTAGGTAAATATTTGGCAAGTCAATTTGGTTCACCAGTCAAATAAATTCGAATTTGAAACTTATTGATTTTTTTGGGTGCATCCCAAAACTTGTGAGCTGAATTAAGAGTATAGCTATGGGCTTAGAGCAAATTTTTATTTTGTTATATAAGGTAATTTAATTTTTTTTTCTTTTACTTGGTTATTTAACATCAAGCTTGTTGATGTTACATGCAGCGTCTGGGATAATCTTCCAGCGATCTTCTTATTGGTGAATAAATTAAATAATAGCTCTAAGCTATTTAATTTATTGAGTCTCAAGAGGCACGATTTTGAAGAGACACTTCTATTTGTTAAAGCATTAATTAAAGAAGAGGCACGACTTTGTAACAAGGCCGACCTTGTTACAAGAGGCCCGATTTTCCAAAAGACATCTTCTTGAATGAGGCCGACTTGTTGTATTTGGAGAGTCACGTCTCCTCTATTACTTTGTATATATACGCCTCCCTCGCATTCCATTCATCATCGATTTTATTGTCTTAGGTATTTCTTCTACTTGGCGCGAATCTGTACAAGACAGATTGAAGTTCATTAAAGGTTAAGTTTGGCATCATTGAAGGCTGTAAGTTGTTCAGCGATTTGTCTCTATCTGTTTCTGTATGCATCACAATATTGATGCTTGTGTATAGGCCTTCATATCAGCCTCTTGTAAGGAGATCATCTTTGAGATTATTCAATATATAAGTGATATATTGTTGCTGGGTTTTTCTCCCTCAAGAGGAGGGTTTTCCTAGGGTATCTGATGTGTACTGTGTCTGATTTTGAATTAAATTTTCTGTGCATATAATCTGATCATAAAATTTACATGGTATCAGAGCGGGTTTGAGAGGATCGTGATCAGATTTATCCCTAATCAGCAATACCCTATTTGTTCATTTATCTACATTAGTCAAGATGGTGAACAGTTTGAAGATTGAGGATAGACTCGAGGGAGCATCTAACTTCACATCATGGAGATTTAGGATCATGCTTACCTTGCATGAAAATGACTTGGGTGAGTTTGTGGAGTCCAGCGTTCCTAAACCTGAGGAGGAAGAAGAGAAGCTACAGTGGGTGAAGAAAGATATTAAAGCAATGAAGATATTGGTTGATTCCGTCAAGGATCATATTGTTCCTATCGTCTCTAAGTTGAAGACAGCAAGAGACATGTTTAAAACATTAGAAGAGATGTACGAAATCAACAATACCAGCCAAGCACTTGCACTGAAGCAACAACTACATCATGTGAAGATGGCGAAAGGTGAATCAGTGATTGCATACTTTATGAGGATTGCAGATTTGAGAGATCAGCTCTCGACAATAGGGCATATGGTTGATGACAAAGACTTGACTATGCTCGCTCTCAATGGTCTACCTTTGTCTTGGGAATCTTACATTTAGGGAATCAATGCAAGATCAAAATTGCCTAAGTTTGATCGCCTAAGATCTGATTGCATTCAAGAAGAATCAAGGTTGTTGGCAAGAGGCGTTAGTCAAAGTTCAAAGAATGAAGACATTCATGTTCTTGCCTCCCATGCTTCAAGGAAGAAAGGAAAAGATGGAAGGAAAGGATTCTTCAAGAGGAATCGAGACAAGGGAAATGATGATGCACCTCCCTTCAAGAAGAAGAGAGACATGTCCAAGATTCAATGCTTTAGATGTGATAAGTTTGGGCACTTCGCTAAGCATTGTCCAACTAGACCTAAGCAACAAGCCACCATTGCAGATGTTGATGATGCTTCTCCGCAAAAGGATTCAAGTGAATATTTGTTCTATTCGGCATTGTCAAGCAGTGTATACCGACACCAACACTTGGCTGATCGACAGTGGTGCTTCACGACACATCACTGGTTTTAAGGAGCACTTATCAAGTTTGGTGGAGAAGGAGTCTTCCGAGCAAGTCATCATTGGAGATGATGCTAGCTACTCCATGAAAGGAATTGGGACATCTACACTTCATTTGGATTCCAGCATCACACTTCAGTTGAGTAATGTTCTTTATGTTCCTGGAATCAAGCGAATCTCATTTCTATTTCAGCCTTGGAAGATAAAGGATATCAAATTGCCTTATCCAAAGGCAAAGTTCTAGTGTGGATGGAGAACTCTAGCTTCAAGGATGCTCAAGTAATTGGAGTTAGACATGAAAGCCTTTACAGGGTCTGCACACGTCCTCTACAAGCTTTGGTTCGCGATTCTTCAAGTCTATGTGATCTTTGGTATCGGAGATTGACTCACCTACACTTCTGAGCCTTGGTGTCGGGCCTTCCTAAGTTCAACTAGGAGCACGAAGGTAATTGCAAGGGTTGCGCTTTGGGTAAGAATATAAAAGCCCCTTTTTCATAGTAGAGAAAATAGATCTAAGTGTATTTTAGACCTTATTCATTTTGATTTATGTGGTCCTATGTCTGTTCCGTCTTTGAGTGGATTCTTGTATTATGTTCTTTTTATTGATGACCACCCTAGGAAGACTTGGATTTTTTTTTTTGAAAACTAAAGAGTCTGAGGAAGTATTAGATAGGTTTAAGGAATTTAAAGCCTTGGTAGAAAATCTTTCTGGTAAAAGAATTAAGGTCCTCAGATCTGATAATGGTGGATAATACACCTCGCGTTTTCAAAATTTTGTATTGATGCAGGGATTAAGAGGGAGTTCTGTGTCCCCTATAATCCTCAACAGAATGGTGTTGCGGAAAGAAAGAACAGGACGATCATGGAAGCAGCAAAGGCCACGATCCATGATCAGGATCTGCAAACCTTCTTATGGGCAGACGCTTCCAGGATGGCTGTATATGTACAGAACAAAAGTCCCCATAAGGTCGTGGAGAATATGACTTCGGAAGAAGCCTTTATAGGGAAGAAGCCTGAAGTTAGTCACTTGAGGATCTTTGGATGTCCTGTCTATGTTCATGTTCCAAAGGAAAAGAGAACTAAGTTGGAGCCTTCTGGCAAGAAGGGAATATTTGTGGGCTACAGTGAGACATCAAAAGCCTATAGAATATACATTCCAGGACAGAAGTTGATCGAGATCAGTAGGGATGTCACATTCGAGGAAGATGTTGCATTCATGAGATCTAGGGGGGGTTCATATGGAGATCGATAATGAAGAGTCTCCTCAGGATATGGAAGTTGACCATACTCCTGAGATTCAGAGGGAGACTTCAGAACCAAAAGAAGATATTGATCCTGCTGAACCCTTGGAACCTACTGATGGGCCTACTGACATTGTTATTGGGAGAAAGAGACCTCTATGGGCGTACTATGCAAGAGGCTGAAAGTTTTGCAGCTCCCAGAGGCACATTCATAGAAAGTAAAAGGCCACATAAGTTCTCCAGTTATGTTGCCTTAATGAGTCAAATTATAGAATCCGAGCCTACCTGTGTTGAGGAAGCATCTATTCATCAGGTTTGGAGAGATGCTATGGCAGAGGAGTATCAATCAATTCTTAAGAATGATGTTTGGGACATTGTTCCTAGACCCGAGGGCAAGTCTGTGGTATCTTCTAAATGGCTCTTCAAGATCAAGCATGCTGCAGATGGGAGCATTGAAAAGTACAAAGCAAGATTTGTGGCTCGTGGGTTTTCTCAAAAAGAGGGAGTTGATTATGAAGAAACATTTGCTCCTGTTGCTCTCTATACTTCTGTCAGAACCATCATTGCTATTGCTACATGTAGAGGATGGAAGATTCACTAGATGGACGTGAAGACAACCTTTCTCAATGGAGTGATTGAGGAACAGGTTTATATAGAGCAACCTGATGGATTTGAGGTTCATGGAAAGGAGTCACATGTCTGCAAGCTGAAGAAAGCCTTGTATGGTCTTAAGCAGGCTCCTGCACTTGGTACGAAAGGATTGATCGTTACCTGTCAAGTTTGGGCTTCTTGAAGAATGATGCTGATTCAAATCTCTACTTCAAGGTAATCAATGGTGATGCATTAATATTGGTCTTATATGTTGATGATTTGATTCTTATTGGAGAAGATCACCTAATTCTCGAGTGCAAGAAGGAGTTGACTTCGGAATTTGAGATGAAGGACCTTGGGCTCATGCATTACTTCCTTGGATTAGAAGTCTGGCAGAAACCAGATGAGATGATTGTAAGTCAAGGAAAGTACACCATTGATATACTTAAGAGATTTGGTATGATGGATTGCAAATCCATGTCTACACCTATGGAGACCAACCTACATAAATTGAAGGAGGCTGCAGCTAGTTCAGATTTGGTGGATCCTACATTGTACAGACAGTTGATTGGGTCCTTAATGTATCTAGTTAACACTAGACCTGATATTTGCTATGTAGTGAGTGCACTTAGCCAGTTTATGTGTGATCCGAGACAAATACATCTTGTTGCAGCTAAACATATCCTGAGATACTTGCGTGGCATAGTTGGATATGGGTTGAGGTATTCTTTAGATGCAGACTTGGAGTTACATGGCTATACAGATTCTGATTGGGCAGGGTGTGTCATAGATCGGAAGAGCACTTCTGGTTGTTGCTTCAGTTTGGGTTCTGCTATGATTTCCTGGTGCCGCAGGAAGTAGTCATCTGTAGGATTGAGTACAACAGAGGCAGAGTATATTGCAGCTTGTATGGCAACTCGGGAAGCAGTGTGGCTTCGTAAGCTCCTTGTAGGATTGTTTGGACAATCAATGGAGCCTACTATCATTCATTGTGATAATCAGAGTTGTGTGAAGCTTTTTGTCAATCCTGTTCCATGACAGAACCAAGCACGTTGAGATCAAGTACCACTATATTAGAGATATGGTACTGCGGAAGGCTGTACAGTTGAGGTACATCAACACTAATGAGCAGACGACAGATATTCTCACCAAGCCTCTCCTGATAAAGCTTGTGTACTGAGATAAGCTTGGTATGGTGGAGAATCCAGCTTGACTCAGAGATCTCGTCAGCGAGCCCGCTTAATGAGTTCTTGGAGAGAAGTTCGAGGTGAAATCCCTTGTTAATGCATTTTCCTCTAAGGCCGGAGGAATTTGAGGTGCAAGCCCTTGTTAATGCATTTCTCTTTGAGATTTGAGGTGAAAGCCCTTGTTTCCACCCGCTGAGCTGAGTCATGGTGGATGTCATGTGTGAGACTCCATGACATATTTTGTACTTGTGTTTCACCCTCTGGGAGAGCTATGGTGAAAGTCATGTTGAGGTGACAACATCATGCAAATGATGAACACTTGTACACACCATAGTATGGTTGTAGCCATTATGGTTGATATCGTGTTGAGGCGATATCTAATATCATGATGAGGTGATATTCTTCTTTTCACTTATGGTTGTAGCCATAGTGATAGACATCACGTTGAGGTGATATGTCTTGTGTAGCTGGAAGTTTACTCCCTAGCTGAGAGGGAGTGTTGATGTTACATGCAGTGTCTGGGATAATCTTCCAGTGATCTTCTTATTGGTGAATAAATTAAATAATAGCTCTAAGCTATTTAATTTATTGAGTCTCAGGAGGCACGATTTTTGAAGAGACACTTCTATTTGTTAAAGCATTAATTAAAGAAGAGGCACAACTTTGTAACAAGGCCGACCTTGTTACAAGAGGCGCGATTTTCCAAAAGACATCTTCTTGAATGAGGCCGACTTGTTGTATTTGGAGAGTCACGTCTCCTCTATTACTTTGTATATATACGCCTCCCTTGCATTCCATTCATCATCGATTTTATTGTCTTAGGTATTTCTTCTACTTGGCGCGAATCTGTACAAGACAGATTGAAGTTCATTAAAGGTTAAGTTTGGCATCATTGAAGGCTGTAAGTTGTTCAGCGATTTGTCTCTATCTGTTTCTGTATGCATCACAATATTGATGCTTGTGTATAGGCCTTCATATCGGCCTCTTGTAAGGAGATCATCTTTGAGATTATTCAATATATAAGTGATATATTGTTGCTGGGTTTTTCTCCCTCAAGAGGAGGGTTTTCCCAGGGTATCTGCTGTGTACTGTGTCTGATTTTGAATTAAATTTTCTGTGCATATAATCTGATTATAAAATTTACAAAGCTGGCTAGTGAAGTTAGAGAATATAGCAATGGTTCATCATACACTGTGCTTACACTATTTACAATTAAAGTTTGGAGCTCTTGTACCATAAACTATTATAAATTTGCATCTTATTTTAGTTTTGAAATTCATTTCACTATATACTATATGTTTTTATATTTCTTTATCTACTTTGATGTCCATGAAGTGGATTTCAGATTTGTAATAGAACAGGAAAACCCGTGTTTTATTAAAAAAGTACTTCATTTTTTCAAGTTGCGAATTGATTCTTACACTTTGGATTGCCAATTCGTTTTCTAGTCTGATTAATGTCACATTTTTCTATACTTGGGAAGATTGAGATGCTGAATGGTATTTATCATATGAATGAGTAATTAATATCCCTCATTATTATATAGTAATCCAGTATCATTATGTCAATAGTAATAGCTTGATGTGGGTACCTCATTGTAACATTTATCCGATGTGTGCACTTATCATCAAAGGCTCCACAAGGCAGCCAAGATAGCTTATAAACTTTAATGTTTTCTCTAGCAAGTAAGCCTCTAACAAATAAATTTCCAGCACCACACTTATTCTCTGAATTCATCTTATTTTTAGTACTTTCTTGCTCATTAAATCCTAACATGAAGGCACATTCTTTTAATTGGGGACACACTATAAAATCTGTATATAGTCATAAAAGTTTTGATATATTTATTGTTATAAATTTGTAAATTTTCTAAACTTAAAGCCTTTCTCCATTCTGAACTGAATTAAATCAACAATTAAGATTGTTGAATGTGAAAAAGCTTAGCCAACACTCACTACATGGTTAATTTGTTTTAGTAGACTTGGTAATTTGAATTTACCTGGAATATAGTATGCTTTTTGTGTAAATCATCTCCTCGCCTTTGAGCAATATATTGACAATTTCTTCTTGTTCCATCTGTTTCTTAGGCGGAGATGAAGCATGCATATGCTTGTATAGAAAATATGATATATGATGTGTCCGAGTGGGCCGCATGTCAGGTAATTGAAATATCTTTTAGTAGTAAATAATATGAATGAGATGTTCTCAATAATGTAAATTACAGGCTAACTATGATATGCATGATATTTACACATATATGAGAGAGAAAAATATGTAAGAGTATTTAGTGTTTTTCCTTCAAAAAGATTTACTTTAGCATTCAACATGATAGATATGAACTATTTCATTGGACCACCTGATGTGAGGAAAATTTGCACAAGCCAATGGGTATGCTCACAAAACATACGATGTGCATCCTCTTCTGAGCTTGGTCTTTGTCTTTCATATTAGATATAATCCTATCCACAAAATGAATATGTTGTGATGTTTAGACAACACAAGCTTTCAAATCCTTGTTGTTGAGTAAATATGAACAACAATATTTTTGTACTCAACAAATCCAAGATCTCATGATATCCTTATTGTTGCACTTACATACTAATTGGACCATTCAAAATTTCTACATACCACATACACTCAACTTATAGGTCAATAAGACCGTGGAGAGGTGCTTATTAGTTTGGATCAATCCTTTCCCAATACTTGCACAGAATGACAAAATAGAAAGAAACGAAAAGGATGATTAATAATGTACAAGAGAAATCAATGTGAAGGCTTAGTATGGAGGATGATCCTCAACAAATTTCTCTGCAGATGAGTGACTCTCGTTGTTCAATACTCCTGTTGGGATATTATGGCTCACTAGTTTAACTCTAATTCTGACCAATGTGTTGCCCAGTTTTATCCTTGAACATGTAAAAAAGGCCTCAATGTTTATGGTTTAGCGTGAGTGCTATATACAATTGTCTTGTGTCTCAAGGTTTCTACCCTAGGCGTTTTTGTTTAATATGTATATTTTCAGTGAATAATCTGTATGTTCACAAAACTTGAATTTTAAAGGTAATTTTGCAAGGAATTAGTGACAGATATCAGATACTTTAGCAGAGTGTTATAATGTCTTACGATGGAAGTAGGAAGCTAAATCTATTCTAAGAATAAAAAACTATGATATATTACTTCTCAGCTTTTTGAAATTTTCTGGATTACACTGTGTTTTTGTTTGTAACCAATGTTTTGAGTTAGCTACCTCACTCATTTTCAGGGAAGCTAGTTTTTTATAAGCATAATGCTTGCTTCACATTCGAGATCCAAATTTTCTGGTCCAACAAGGTTCTCCACCCTTGTTTGAATTGTAGGAGACAAAGTACATACTTGTTATATGGATGAAAAGATGGCATGGCACAAAATATGATGAGCCATGATATATATATATATATTGAAACCCTTCTCATTATTTCAATTAAGCCCTGGAAAAATTTGTGAAAGTTTTAATGTTTTAATTTTGTCACAACTTGTTAACAAGTTCTTTTATCTATGCTGGTATTCTTTGAAGACCCTCCATCATTTCTAGCTAATGTTGTGCCTCAATGTAATGTCCCAAATACGGAATTCTATATTTCATAATTTTTTTTTGTACTTTCAGAGTAATTGGAACCAGAATATTCAAACAAACAGCAAACTGAGACTAAGAATAATGCTGATTACGAACAATAAAAAACATACATATATATAGCCCTAGTGACTGTAACTCTGCAAATAGTGTGCTCTAGTGATTGTAACTTTGCAAACAGTGTGTGATTGGTGGAAATTGGGCGAGGGTGAGGGGATGTTTTGTTGGTATCTTCAAGTCTTAGAGATGTGCTCGCCTCTATAAATGAAATTCCTTATGGGGGATGCATCCCTGTGGAACTCTGGTTACAAATCAATGAAAATGTAGTAGAGATGGGGATAAAATTAATGATGGGAATTCATTGTGTCAATACATAGGGATGATCTTGCTGTAGAATCAGAGTATGAAGTGTTTTGGTAATAGAAAGCAATAATAGCCTCACTTTTGAATGGAGGAACACATAACTATTAAGGATTTATTTTTCTAGTTTGGTGATGAAAATAGTTCAGTTGAGTACAAGGTACATCTCAACCTAGAGAGGGTCAAGTTGGACAAGTAACTATAGTGTATATTTTCCTTTTGGTAGTTCTTGGAGATGGTGTGAGGAATTCAACTATTCTAAATTTCTATTTGTGTTTTGGTGATTCAAAATGAATCCCACGACTCTACGGAATGCATTAACAATCTAAACTCGGGGAACATAGGTTGACATATTATCAAGCTGTAGGCAATTGTGGGCCGATTGACAAGACCAGGCAACTCTTCTACACTTCTAGATTTGTAGGGCCAAGGAGGGTATTCTTAGAGATCTTGACAGGACAATTAAAGAGAAATGAAGATTAGATTAGGTCAAAAAGTTAAGCCACATCATTTGTGTATTGTTGTACCCAAACCAAATTTTTTGCTTCATCAAGGCATTTGCATAAAAGAGTCTAAACCTTGATAAAATGATGTAAAATACAGTTTTGGGCAATATCAAGCATGGAGTTTTTGTCAATATTTTGTCAGTCAAAGTCAGTTTTATTGATCAAAACCTAAAGCAGAGACTCAGAATAGAGCATTTCATGATGGAGGAGCGTCTCACGATAGCATTTCATATTGCACACGGTCATTTCAGTGATCGAGATGATGATTTCAATGGTTAAATTATGAAGATTTTTCAAAGAAAAGCAAAAAAGCGCACCTGTAGCCCAGGGGCGCCCTTCTTTTTGAAGGTCAAGATTCTGTTGAAAATGCTCATGCATACAGTCAAACTCTTCAGAATTGGTCTAGCTATCCGATGAGCTATCCAACGAAGCTTTCCGAGACCCACAGCTCCGGCAACTGGCGACAAAAGTTGAAATTTCCAAAGATCTAGATATGAGAAATTTGTCCTTTTCAGGCAAAAGCGCGCCTGTAGCTTGAGGGCGCCCATCTTAAAGAGGGGGTAGATTCTGGTATTTCTGGAAGCTCATGCAGTCAATCTCTTCACGACTAGTCTGCTTATTCGACGAGCTGTCAAACGCAGTCATCCGAGTCTCAGAGCTCCGGCAGCTGACGTCTGAAGATGAGCTTATAATGGAGTTTTCACGTTCCAGAGCTTCTTCATTGCATTTCCAGCGCAACTACAGCTCAGGGGCGCTGGTTAAAATGACCCTTAAGATGGCCAAATTTGTAGACGAAGTCTTCCTGACATCAGTACTATTCTAGTCCAGCTTCGCGATGCACCATCCTGCTTGTCGATCTGATGTTCCAGGTGATCGCGGCAGAGGTTCTACCAAGCATGTAATTTCACGGGCGGACCAACATAAAATTTGCATTGTATTTCTATAGTCCAGAAGCGCCTAGCCTTAAGGCCTGTCAGATGAGGTCGTTCACGTTCGAAATCTTCACGGCTTTCGAGCGTAATTACTTTATCTATTCAACGAGCCTAGCCGTCAGCCTTCGGGATTTGGCAAACGCTCATATGTGCGAGGTCTTGGCGAAATGCTGAAAAGTGAAGACATTCAGAAAATGGCCAAGTCTGAAGCGGATATTTTAAATAAAATACGTACTGGCGTTTTTGAGGTCTTAGAAGCAGTTTTCTTGCTTCGTCACCTCTAGAGACTTCTCTCGTGGGTCCTTCTGGCTGTCCGTTAAAACAAACGTGGCTCGAATCGGATCATCCCAGTTCCAGATATCAGAGGTCAAAGTAGGGTATCTGGTTGAGAGTTCAACTTTCGTCAAAGGCCAGGGGCGCTTTTACTTTTGAGGCCCTTAACACAGCTTTCAGGTGCCTTGCGTACAGTCATTGGATGCGGAATATCTTCAGGCATGCAGTGAGCTTGGTTGCCTGTCAACAGGGTTCACCGTTCGCCGTCAGTAGCTGTTTGAAGTGTCAGATAGCAGTTTAGGAAAATGGTTTGTCTGGAACTCGTAAATGAATTTAATCAGGGGCACCTAATTTTTCAGGGTGTTAAATGATGGATTTTGCAGTAGTGTCTCCCAGCAGACATTTCTTCCTTGTTCAGTAGGCTTTCCGATGAATTCTCCAGCTCAGTCTCAGCATCTCCCGGTCACTCAGAAATCAGTGTTGAAGTTGGCCAGTTGTGACTTTGTCGTCAGCTATAAAATAGGAAGTTAATAAAAAGTGCAATATCTTGAGCAAATGGACGCCTATGAGCTCAAGAGATGACTTTTCGGAATCAGTGAAGTCTAACGGTGAATCCTAAAGCTTCATTCGAATTGTCAACTGAAGTTCAAAATATTTAATATTTATTTTTGCAATTTTAGCATTAAGTGGCGATTTTCTATTTTTGGCGCCTTTGCTATTTGCATAATGAATATTTTATTATTTATTTAAATTCAAACTTCCAGTTAGTGGCAGTGAAACTGAAAGGGGTCCAATCAGAGGTCTTCTATTTCAGTCAGGGTTTTGAACTCTTGCAGTTCACTAGTTGGTGCGAATTTCATCTTATTTAAGCATGGCGCCTTCATTTATTATTCACAAAGCTTCAAAAGAAATTCATGTTTCTCAAGAGAAAATTCATATCTTAAGAGAAATTCGTATTTTTCAAAGAAAATTCAATTCTTCAAGACCAAAGGCGTATTCCTTAGACAAATTCGCAAATTCGTCAATTTGCAAAAGCGAATTCTCAAACTTCATAGAAATTCGAATTTCCTCAAGAACAAAGGCGCAATTTCAAGATAAATTCGTGGTTTTCAAGCAAAGGCGAATTCTTCTAGATCAAAGGTGAATTCCTCATCAAATTCCAAAGGCGATTTTATCTAACTAATCTTTTTGTAGGTTAAAAGTTCACAATTGTCAGCAATTTGAAGAAATCAAGGGTGATTTTCATTGAAGAAGAGCATACAAAAAACGTCCTTTTCCTCCTTGAATCTCAGATTTCTCTCAAATTCCAGTTCGCATGTTCCTGAAATTGGCAAATTCGACAAGTTCAAACATCTGAATCATTTTCAGATAATTTCCTCGAGTTAAAATCGTGCGCTTGATTTTTCAGGAATTTTTAACTTCAGAACATTCGTTCTTGAGTTACTAATTTTCTCAACTGAAAAGTCTTTGTATGATTGAGTAGAAGTCATATTTTCGCATATCTGACGTTCTGGGTTGTCTTAGAATCCTTTTCTGGACAAAACCCATATCTTAGATTTTTCGCTGAAAATAATTCTTCGAAAGGCTATTTTTAACTCTCGCAGGCTATTTTTAGCTTTCAGAAATCTTGTCAGAATATAGTCAAGTTCACAGTCAACAGGCGAATTTTTCAGAATGCAGTTCACTTAGCTCGAATACAGGACCAAAACAGTCCTTACTCATGATTTCCTCAGGTTGGTTGAGACAGATCTTCACAAGGTGTTGCCAAAAGCAGTTCTTGATTCTGTTAAGATCAGAGCTTCAATTATTCAAAATATTGAGCAGTCTGGTTTATTGGAGGCCGCTTCCATACCTATCTCCGTTCATTGTGTTGAATTCGTGATGGCTTGTATTAAGCATTACAATTCTACTACTCGTGAGATAGTGTCAGTTGATGGGTGAGTCATTTGCAGTCTCAAGCCTCTAGACATTGAAAGAAGTTTTGGCATTCCTCAACACCTAAACAGTCTGGTTATTTCCATGGAGCAGTGTGAGCAGGCATTTGATGCTGATGTGGACAAGTGTCAGAAGAAGATGGCAGAAAGATGGTTAAAACAAGCGAATAACAGATTGCCAAACAATGTGGGTTGTGGTGAATACAAGGATGAGTACGCGATTCTAATCACACTCCTGAATCGTGTCTCAGGTCAAACACATGCGAATGTTTTCCAGCCTTGGATGTATTACATTATTGGTCGCATCATTTCTGGGCAGTGTCGGTGTACGTTTTATCATCCACCGAACACAGAATAAAAATGTCCAAAGACACTTTATCCTCTCTTGAAAAACCACCGCGTATGCTAAGATTGCGAGAAGATCATATGGCGATTCCAAGGTTTCTTTAGTCGGGTCTTGACGTGTGGATAAGCTCAATGGCCGTTGTGATATGCTGGTAATAAACAAGGGGACTTACACAGGAAAATCTTCACAAGTTCAGGACTTAGGGAATTTATCATTAAAGGCTTTCTTCACTTTAGGACTTTCAAGGTGGATCTCCAAAAAAATAGCAAAAAGAATAGGGTTCAGAGAATCTAGTCTATGCCTAAGAACTCAAGAGACAGTAAGGACTCGGTGAAGAGAAATAAACCACACTTTGTTTCGCCTCCTGTTGGACAACATACGCAAAATGGGTGCAATCTTCAAGGGTTGTGAGAATAATTTTCAAACCTCGAATGAGGCTGAAGTTAAGTTTCCACAATTAAGAGCTCAGGCTAACTTTACGCATCGAATGCAAATCATCCATTCGAAGAAAGTATGAGCTACACTTCACCATTGAATCAATATGATCAATCTCTCATTCAATTAACCAACTTTCAAAGCAAATTCTACCTAATCTAACTTTAACTTTAATCTATGGCGGAAGATAATATGCAACCTCGCTTACTATTTGACAATAAGAAGTTATTCAAGGAAAATCATGCTCAAGAGCTTTTATTATTCAAAATAGTCTCAATGCGACAATTTCATATTCTATCTCCACACATTACAAATGAGGGGGCGAGCTCAATTTATAGGCTCCCCAATTACAATTCAATGGCCAAGATTGATTTCAAATCAACGGCCGAGATTACAAAATAAAACCCTAATTAGGGTTTGTCACTTTCGACCAATGAGAAAATTTCATTTGAGGACACTTGTCCCTTTGCTAAATATAAACCAACAATAAAATAGAAAGTTGTTGCATGTTGATTTGGAACGATTTGATTGGTTGGAAGATGATGAGGCGCCACCTCAGCGTGCTGGATGTCTTCCTTGGTTGCTTCATTTTTCTTCCATGCGCTTGCCTTAGAATTTTTTTTCCTGCCGATGACTCTGTCCGTTGTGCTTGTTCCTTCCTAGCTTTGATCTTGGATTCCTTTTGAGACTTTGATTTCTTCTTCTCACCTGTACTGGAATCTTTGAAGTCTGGAAGTCTCCCCTTGGAGCAGGTGTCTGGACTTGAAGTTGGTTGCTCTGAACTTTCTCCTGCTTGAACTGGGTTGATGTTATTCCTTTGGACTTCCTCTTTGAATTCTCCAATTTGTGCCGAGAAATTGTCTAAGTATGGAGATCTGTTTGGGACACTTTTCTTGTCACCATCTGATTCTGATTGGAAGCTTGTTTTCAATTCTTCAGGAGATGAAATCCCTCAAGAAGTTGCCCTGATTGCTTCAATAGGTCTAGGATTGTAGACGAAATCCTTCCAAGATGTCTGGATATCCGTTCAAGTGTCTTGAATTTGGAGAAGAATGACCGTGTGCTTTAGCCATGATAGAGGAAATTGGAATTTTCTCAACATCTAGCCAAGGTTTTGGATGAACTTTGTCTGTGGATTTTTCTTCAATTTTGAATTTGGCCCGTGCTATGTAGGACAAATTCCATCCTTGGAGAAGGATTTTATTCACATCCTCCTTCTTTTCCTCTTCATCCTTCCTGTTTTCCGTCCAACACTTAGTGAATTCTTCTCCCTAAGGTATCAACACTTAGCCAATTTGCTAATTTTCTCATCCCCTCCTTGGGCGGACTTCACATGAGCTTGGACGTTTTCTCTCTCGGCCTAAGTCGAACTTCAAGCCACTTAGGACAAACATCTCTAGGGAAAAGTCAAACTTTCTCTAGTGCTTACCATCTTTTCTCTTACACTGGGGCGAACTTTCTCAACACTTTGCCATTTCTTTTCTTGGTCTAGGTCGGACTTTGCATCGTGTTGGCCATTGTACTTGGATGTCTGGACATACCTTCTCCACGCAAAGTCGGACTTTGTAAAGGTTTGGACATGCTGTGCTTGGGCAAAGTCAGACTTTCTTGTGCCGTCCACCCGTTGAGCAAGGTCGGACTTCACTGGTGCCTTTCCAAATTTTTGAATTTTTTACTTAGCCAATTCTTTGAGTCTCCTTGGCTGGGCGAACTTCATCAAGCTTGGGACAAGTGCATGGTGGACTTTGAGAACTTCTTTCCATTTACCTTCCCAAGGTAAGGCGGACTTAGAGATTTCTTGCCAAGAGATAGGTCGGACCTTCCACTAAGCTTGCCATTTTTCATCTCCCTTCAGGCACTTCATACCTTAGAATATTTTCCACCATGATTGAGGGTGGATTTTAGACTGTCTTGGACACTTCTCCAGGTGGACTTTGCACTTGTCTTGGACATCTACCCTTGGGCAGACTTTGCTTCATGCTGGACATCTTCACCTTGAGCGGACTTGAAGCTTGCCTTTCCATCCATTATTTTGCTTCTTCTTTGAAGACTCGCCTCGCGTCGTCATCCACCTGCAAGAAATAAACAAATTCAGATTTTCTCTCTCCTGAATTTTTACCACTCTCTCTCCTAAAGCCATGGTGAATTTTATCACTGGCCGGCACAAATTATTTTCTCCAAAACATCGTCTGGCAAATTTTATTTTGTCCAAAATATTTTAAATTTCCAAGCAGTTGAGAATAAATTATTAAAATATTAAAAAATATTTTAATTTATTCCAACCCGTTCGTTTTGGACCCATAGCTATTTTGATTTTCCTTTCATTTTTCTTGGCTAAGTTCATTTTCCGATTTTATCCTCAATTTCGTCTAGCCAAGTCAAATCTTAAGCCATCCCGTCGAAAATTTTATTGCCAGATCCTTATTTTTCTTTGCCAAGGCGAGATTTTAATAGCACTGAGCCTAATTTGTTCTGCCAAAATCAAATTTTCTCCTGCTCAGTTGAATTTTTCTAGGCAATATCTTTGTCTGGATGTCCTCATCGGGTGAATTTCTTTGACGCTTGATAAATTCTTCCTCCTTCTGGCCAAGGACGATCCTTCCTTTCTCCTTGCCTTGTGCATTTTTCTTCGGTCAAAGTTGACAATTTCTTCGCATTTTCTCCATACTTAGGCAAATTTTACCTCTTTTCCATCTTTGCGTTAGGCACATTCTGTTTAGTTCTTTGCCACATCCCAACTTCCTCTAGCATGTGTCCCATCAAACTTGGCACTTGACCTCTCGAAAGTGTCAGGATACTTAGCCAAAAATCTCAACTTTTCATCCTTTAGCCTCTATACTTAGGCAAATATTCGAACTTTTCCTTGGACTTGGCATTAACACTTAGCATAAATCATTCTTTTCCCTCTTCATGTGCTTAGGCGGACTTCCTTAGCACCTTGGACAAGCATTTTGGATGTCCCTCTTTTCTAGGGCGGATTTCAAGACTTCTTAGCATTTGTTCTCATCATTTTATCCCTTGGGAAAGGATTCTCCACCTTTTTAGGTCTTCACACTTAGCCAAATTTTCGAAATTCCTCTTTGCTGGGTACCAACACTTAGCAAAAATTGTTGATTTTTCTCTTATCACATGCCTAGGCGGACTTTGGATAGTCTTCAACCAAGTCCCACCTTTCAAGGGCGGACTTCATAAGCACTTTGGATCTCTCTTTAAAGCAGATGGCAGACTTTCAAGGGTGTTGGGATGGGTCTTCAAGCATATGGCGGACTTTGGAGGGGGTTAGGATGAGCATGGGCGGACTTTGGATGATGCTTGGATGTGCCTTCTTGCTGCATGGCGGACTTCAAAGAAGTCAAGGATGTCAAGGGCGGACTTCAAAAGACTTTGGCATCATCCCTTTTTGTGCTGGGCGGACCTTGGAGGGTCTTAGGATATGCAAGGTGGACTTTGGATGATGCTTGGACATGCATGGCGGACTTTGGGTAGTCTTAGGATGAGCTCCCTCAAGGCTGGCGGACTTCATGACCTTTCAGACATTTTCCTTGATCCTTCTTGACGTTCTTTTATCCTTCCTTCATCCTTCTTCCATGGCGAATTTCAGACTTAGCCATTTTTTCACAAATTTCATCTTTTAAGAGCTAATTTTCCATGATTTCAACCTCAGATCTGACTGGTTTTGGACCTGATTTTCCAGAATTTAAACGTTTTTGGGTCTGATTTTCATGCTTTTTGACCTTTTTTTCCAGATTTTTCAATAATTTTCCAAATTTTCATTTTGATTTTTTGAGAGTTCTATCAAGTTTTTCGAACTTTTGAGTGCGTTTTCAGAACTTGGGACCTTTCCAAAAATAGAAACTTTCTAAAAATAGAAAAAGCAAACCCTAAAAAATAGGGAACCTTGTTTGGTCCAAAAATGCCAAAAATGAAAAATCGAAAAATCAACTTTTCCTAAAAAATAGGAAGTCTCAGAATTGGCCGAATTCACAGGGATCTTCGTTTCCTAGGCCTTCTGAGCGCTTCCATGACGTTTACGCGCTGATTCAAGCATGGATTCTTGACTTGGCTCAGATGACTCTCGGTAGACTGACTGACTTGGAACCCTCAAAATGATGACCTCATTGTAAAAAGACAAGCGATATGCAGTTGCAACACCGAGGCAAAAAGCGAAAACAGGGGGTCCCCATTTGCAATGGGGCGATGTGTGAAATGGTCACAACAGGTAGGAGCATTATGACTGGGCATCCTTCATCAGCGATATTCTCCACAGGCAGATCACCGGTTTCCTAGTTGCCCATGAGTTTCACATGTGTTTGTATCTCGTGTACTTGATCGCTTATCAGGGTCAGTTCCAAGGATTAAACACGGTGGGCATTCTCAATGTTCAGAAAGTCTATTAGTATTATGATCAGCTTGAGTTCACCAAGGCTGAACTACTTCAAGCATGTTCATGAGGGCTTTTCCTCAATTTATACAAAGGAGAAATTTGGACCTGAGTTGCACGCTCAGATCTCGCCAGCTTAGGTAGCTATACGGTTGGGCAGATTGGTTTATTCAGTTCCCGACATACACCTACATCCAAGTATACGGATTTACAGGAAATCCAGCTATGCTTCCACGCTATCCTTCAGATAAGACAATCTTTCAGGAGTTCCTGAGACAGATGCATGATGTTCATCGTCTTTTACGCCGTAGGCACAAAAGACCATCTATCAACTTTCCTTTTCAGTTTGGAATGTATTGGTGCAAGACGGCAATTGATGCCAAAGTTGCAGGACAAGAGCTCGAGAAATATCATCTTAAGTATCTTGTTGAAGCACGTGCCTATGATCTTTCAGGTCATTATACAACTCGCCTTGCTGGAGGCACATATCATGAGCCTTCTATGGAGGATTACTGGGTGAATTGCGCAGATGACTTTGAGGTTCGCAGACGTAGTTACGTACCGCTCTCACAGATTGCTTTGTCGAAGATGTGGGAGGTTTTATCGATGATGAGGGAGAAGTTCTCCTCGCCAGAGCAGTTGATACACAACCATTGCCGCCAGCTTCGATTGGTATGCCATAACACGCGAATCCGGGCCAAGGAGAGGTCAAGTAGAGTTATTCGCAAGATAATTTTTACCTCGACAGCAAGAAGATAAGGAGGGTAAGTGTGCCCAGAACAGAGCCGCCAGTAGTGGTGAATCCTTCATTACCTTCCTCGTCGAAACCTAAACAAAAGAAGAGGAGTAATCCTCCCAAGAAAGGTCAAGCGCCAAACAATTCAAAGGGCAAGGCGCTTGCCACTGCTACACACACGGAGCCTGACAGACAACCGGTCATAGAGCTAGTTCAGAGGCCAGTTCAGAGTCCGCCAGTACTTGAGGTTCAGCCTCAAGTTCCTACACCCGTTCTAGAGCAGTCACTAACCCCAATTCTCATTGAATTGGATTTAGACTCTCCACTTCGCAGTGGGTCTTCTACACGTTCACTCTCGTCAGTACCTCCTGTTGCTAGTACCGACCCTTCTAGTAGCATTAGCCGAGACCAATCTTGGATCGAAGCTCAGCTAGGAAGGAAGAAGAGGCAGCCATCCTATGTTCTAAATTATTCTGATTTTGATGAGATTTACCAGGATGCGCCAGACAAGAGGGTCAAGAACATGGTCCACGTGGAGAGGAACACTGACATGGAGATTGTCGTCGAGACTGCTGTACCTCCACATGGGAAGAGCTTGGCTGAGTTGGAATCTCAGGATTTTGAGGTTATCATAGTCAACCTTGGTCGTAGCACATTGCAGACTCAGGTTGATCTCCTACAAGTTGCTACAGATAGTGCCAGGGATAGAATACTGAAGGACGGAGAAGATAAGGCAGCCCTTAAGGCTGAAATCAGACAGCTTCGTCAGTACATTTCTAGCCTTGTACATAGACCAGATGCCATTAACACACTCCCACCGATGCTTGAGCCTCCAGCAGAGCAAAGTCAACTTAATCACTTAGTTGCATATGGCAAGCGTTTGGATGAATGGGAGGAGGAGTTCATTGCTAGAGGCCGTGCTATGCTCATAGAGTTATACCAGTTGCGGTACAATGCACAAGAGCTCCGTCTTCGTCTCCAGGATGAGGAGTGACATATGGCGATTAACAAACCCCGGGATGAGATTATGATTGCTCACCTGAGTGTGGCATATGATGCAGTCATAGATGCAGAGGATAGAGAAGCTATCTACTCTTGGAAAACACAATTGGTTTTTAGAGTAAAGATAGAAGACACTTTGGCGTCAGAGTTGGCTGAGAGTAGAGAGCACGTCACTAGTGCACTCCGGTTTGTGAGGACTCTAGTATCTCACTTACCGTGCCGATATCAGATTGAGGGTGGTGCCTACGTTGAGCTTACCGATGTTCAGTCAGAGCTCCAGGCAGAGCTCCAGGCACTCATTCATACCATTTTCAGTGGGGAGACGGTTGGTTGTAAGATTAATCAGCTTACAGTCATGTCAGCATTGTTCGATGAGGCAACAAGGAGCTGAGGCAACAAGGAGCAGAGGTGAACTTCAGTCTCAGATTACAGCTGGTGAGGATATGCTGCACCGACATAGCATTCTTCGACAGAGTCTCATAGCTCCAGATAGTGATGCAGTTAACAATCTTGTTGAGGGATTGGTTGCTCGAGATCACAGACAGTAAACTTCAGTTCCCACCTCTCAGGATAGACATTATACACAGGAGTTAAACTTGGCGTTACCTTCTCAAGTTAACTCGTTGTCTCGTCTCATGCATATCTATTCTGAGATTAGCTTTACACACTTGGAGTTTCATTTAGGGTTTTTCGTTAACCCGATAGTAGTGTTCTTAGTTAACTCGCTAATAAGGACGCATGCTTTGGCACAATTGTCCATTTTTAGATTAGATGTTTCGGGTTAATCGATGGTAGCTTCAGCTTAACTGTATAGTTTGCTCTTTTATTAGGATGAAGTAATAAATCTTGCATGCATTGCAAGA
This sequence comes from Sequoia sempervirens, assembly GCA_007258455.2. Lineage (NCBI taxonomy): Eukaryota > Viridiplantae > Streptophyta > Pinopsida > Cupressales > Cupressaceae > Sequoia > Sequoia sempervirens. The sequence continues at coordinate 13,885 of VDFB02334954.1, read as the reverse complement.
CTGTAGTTGACTCAAGGTGATTTTAGGGTTCCTACACCTTGATGTATATAAATAAGAGCTTTTGCTCATTTGTAAATAACTTTTGCTTGAGAGAGAAATATATGTTGTGCCTACCTTGCCCTCAATATTGCTCTTTTGGTATTTGTTCATGCGTCTTTACTATTGTGATTAATTGTTATGCCACATAGGGTTTCATGCAATTATAATGGTGAATTCTTTCCATAGTTTAGATAAATCTGTTTTGTGCTCAATAAACTTGTTCAGATTGAGATGATAGTTGTGCCACCTTGCTTTCAAGTAGAGAATCTGCACTAGTTTATCCTATGTTGTTGTGAATAATAAACTTGTTCGGATTGCGCTGATAGTCGTGCCACCTTGCCTTCAAGCTGAGAATCCATATTCAGTTTATCGTGTGGTGTTGTGAATAATAAACTTGTTTAGATTGAGCAGATAGATGTGCCACCTTGCCTTCAAGTTGAGAATCTATACTCGTTTATCGTCTGATAGTCAAACCTTGCTCCGTTTCCTCATGCTCTATTTTCTTGAGGGAACTGGATAGAATTTAAGTAATTAAGTTTAGTTGTAGTTAGTGAATCTGCGAAACCAGAAAATTCTCAGCTGCAACGTATATAGTTTTCGAGAAAGCCTTGTACCTCTATAGCTGAAACAAAAAGACAGGATATAGTTTAGTTTATTTCCATTTGCAAGTACTTTTGTCAAGCACCACGAGGGAGCTTCCCCTCCTAATTTGAAGAGCACTCATTGCGTAGTGTGCATAGCTGTCCGTACCAACTCTTACTCCAGAGGTGCTAGTTGTTACGCCAACATGTATGTCCCAATAATTTGTCACTAAATACCCCCTACACTGGCTTACTGGTCTTGAAAACCTAAAGATCTCTTTTCTGCAGATTAGGTTACACATACAACTACAGATGCAAAACTAATTTATATCACCAGAGGTTAATCGCTTTATGCATTTCTTATTTCATGTGCAACCTAGAACCCAAACATGCATAACTCTTTGAAGATACATTAGACATCAATTCTCAAACCATTTAACATTAATGTATTACTGAGTTATGCAGACTGGTAGAACCTAACATACACTAATCTGCCAAGGAACAGGGAGGAGGATATTTTCATAAAGACATTGATCATTTAGCCATTTGTGATCAATGCTTACTTCTTTGGGAAACAGAGTTGATAACTTAAAAATGGGAAAAAACATTAAAGTATACTTGAAACAAAGAACTAGAAATGCATATAAGAAACCATCAACCGAACTGCAATCTTACCCACATGCAATTCAAAGACTCAAGAAACTTAAGATAACCAAACATTCTTTAGCTGCATATAACTACTCAAAGAAATCCCACATGTTATTATATAAATCACTTTCCAAAGATTTTGAGAAATTATTATGACTGCTGTGATATTCAACTAATCAAAAACAACAAGAAGCTAGCAAATGTAGCCCTAGAAATTTGTTTCATTATCTTCAAAAAATCTTAGTCAGTCATGGAGACATCCAGATCATGGAGAGGATCTCTGCAAGACAATAACTTCTCCAAATTTTACAGAAAACCCTCCCACAACCCTCTCAAGCTTTGACATAAATCATTTGATCACCTTAGAATACACTTTAGGCAGCACCACAAATTTGGTTAAACTATTTTTTCTCCTAAGAAAAAGAAGTATATATAACCAGCTAGCATAGCCTAGTTGACGACACTTCTTTTCTATGCTGATAACATTTGTCGTAATCTACATCTTTGCAGGACATATTTTTATTAAATTTGTTGCAACAACCTCTCTACCAAGGCATTGAAGTCACTGAAGTCATACAACACACTTAATCAGACCTACTAAGAAGAATTCCAATGTTTGGTAGGCTTCAATCATCATGGCCACATCTCTAGTACGCAGGGCATTCTTTCTAGTACATCAGATCAAATCAACCCAGAACAGGGGAGGTCTAAATCAAATATGAACACAAGATGATAAGAAGTACCTAACTCCATTGGTTTCTGGTGCTTTAATGACTACAAAGTAATCCATACCCAACTAAGTCACTTCCTTTGTGAATTCTACATATGATATGGGCATTGTAGGATCTTCAATAACTCTCCTAGCTATCACGTGTGCATTTTGCAACATGGTCCGTTAGATTGGATTTGTCTCTGCAGATATCTACCTTGTCAATGACTGGGCATTCAAGACTTGGCCTCTTCTCAATTGATCCTATAAGTGCCATGTAATTCTTCATCTACCTACTGAACTTGCCTCTGAAAAGCTTCCTTGGCTGTGTTCATACCTTACTGCTTTTCTTACCAATAGGACAACATAGGCTTAAATCTTTTTAACTCTCACAAGGATCAATGGTGTAGGTTTATTGCCATTTAAATCAATTGTTGTAAGCATCTATGGACTCAAAAGTTGATTACCACTTTACTAATTGACCTCATAGCCAATTAGAACATGATGCATGTCATCTTCTTATTTGTTCGAGCACCTCCCAAATGCCTTACTTTAGCTACTAAGTGCCCACAAGAATGAATGGCCTAGGTCGATCGCTTCAAGATCAACGATTGAGGGTGAAATGAGGAAAGAAAATGTGAAGGCACTACCTTCCGTCATTTTGCCTATATGCAATAGTGTTAGTTTTCAGATCAGAGTAACAGAAAACAGAAAAGTGCAACACAATGAACAATGAACACAACATTTTACCCTGGGAAAACCCTCCTACTCGAGGGAGAAAAACCCAGCAACAATATTCTCTTCATATATTAGAAGAATAACAGGTCCTAGAAAGGGCGAATACAATTAAGTATTAACTCTTCACCTTGATCCTGATCTGCTGCTTAGGAAACTCGACCTGCTGCTGAAGTTCGAATTGGAGTGAATGAAATTGCTTGATTGAATTATGAAATGAGGAGACACCTTCTCCTATTCATACAAGCTAGGCAACTCTTCATCTAGAGCCGACCTTGAACAAGTATAATTTTCCTTCATAAAAAATAAGACCGACCTACCTTGACAAGAATAAATAAAGGAGAAAATATCTCCTGAAGCTACCAAACACTAACAAATAGGAAGTGAACATGTTGCTAGAAACCACAGCATGGGTCATGCCTTAGAAATCCACTGAATATGAAAATTGGGCCCACAACACATGCCATCTAAGACCATGTGGTAATAGTTGATTCGCTGCCACAGAGACAAACCCCATAAAGAATCTGTAAATTGGTCTTCAGAGGAATTGATCAACAATTCCATGTCCTCCTTTTCATTCGTTTCTCCGAGTAAAGCATTGCAGCTTTTACATTAGCCTCCAAGACTAAACAAATATTAGGCCCACCAAGCTTACCACCTAAGACCATGTGGTATGCTCTCATTTGTTGTCGCATAAATGATCCCCTTAGAAATTTCACTCCTGACCAATAAGAATCAACCTTTAATACCACATGTCCCTTTGTATTCCATTTGGGTCACCACTTTGACTTGGTAAATCTTGACCAGAATCTATGGCTTATGTTGATTGATAAATGATCGACGATTACTGGTAAAACAGGGAGAGCAGATGTGAGGGCCATTACTTGTTTAATTTTTTACATTTCACCAAGGTGCATAAGAAATGAACACATCGATATCTTTTAAAATATACTAGGTTCAAACATATAATTGAACCTTTGCCGAGTGGATTGAGTGAGTCCTTGACTATTTGTTATTTGATGACATGTGGCAAAACTCTATTTGCTCCTCATATTGCAAATGAATCAAAGTCACCCTCATATACTGACCTTTAAACACCATGGCCTACCTCATTACCACATGTCCCATACAAAACTTATGCCTTCAAGTAGAACTTATGCATGTACATGAAAACTAAAATAAGAGCCTAGATGAACTCATGACTTTTGCCATCTACGGCAATGTGGTGCCTTTCTATTAGTTCCTTATGGCACGGGCCCATGTGAATCATCCATGCACTCACCCTTCGACCAATGGAGTTAAGACACATCAGGCCAAGTATTCATTGAAAGCGGCTAATTCACCTTTTGTTTCTGCCATTGGGTTCATTAAATAGCTAGCAGATAAAATTGTCCATATTGATTGGCACACGATCAATGGCCATGGGAAAAACAGAATAACCCTAACTTGCATGCAACAATCTTTTGACATTTTGCCTATGCCATTGAGAATCAAATATCGAGCTCCAAAGCTACAATGTAAACTGCACCTTGAACATTTGGCGAATTGACATAGCAGGACACCACCAATTTCCATTTGATAACATGTGGCTAGTGTCCATTTGCTCCTTATGACACAGAATCATCCATGTATCTATCCTCCGCCCAGTGATTTCTAGACAGGTCATCCCAAGTGCTGTGTAAGAAACCTTTTATTTACCTTTGTGTTTCTGGCTCAACTATTAAACTGTGGCTAGATCTGATGGTCCGCATTGGTCAACACAAGATCAATGACCAGGGGTAAAATGGCCAAACGTAACTTGTATTGATACTACCTTTTGCCATTTGACCAAGCAACATCTTGTGGCAGATTTTAGTCCATGCAACTCTGCCTGTTCTAACATGACCAATTAAAGATTGCCACCTGTCTGGTTCCATGCCACATGCAAATTGAAACAAGACACCTCATCCCTGCTGCTACCTTGAATTCGCCTTGGATGCCTATGTAATTGCTGATGTGTACCATTGTTGCTCTGCTGCAAATGAAGAGAAGATCAGCTGGGCTGATTAACTGTGGGCACAAATTTACCACAGAACTAGTAACTGGTCATTGTGAAGACATAATAAAATCACTTAAGCTGTGGGCAACTGCCTATATCAAGTCAATGTGCAATTTGAGCAAAAGCACAAAGGCAAACTTGCAGGCTAAAGCAAAGACTAGGCATTTCACATAAGTCTGAGTGAATCAGGCTGCCATGAACATAAAACAGGAGCTTGACAAAAGCACAACAGGAAAATCCCATGCAGGATGACTTACTGAATCATACCTGGAAAAATTGCTTAGAATTTAACAATACATATAGGGCCAAAGCATAGTGCTGAGAGCGGATTTAACAAAGCACAAGCTTACTGGCAAAACACAAAGCCCTAGTTAATACCTCTTAGATTGGTTATAAGCATGAAGGTTACCAAAACAATACAAAGAGCCTTAATTAGGCTATCTCAGATCATCTGTCACACCATGAGATGATTTTTATTGATGGAGAATGATTGTCCTTTTTCTCGTGGAAGTTAAACCATAGACATATGATTGAATCCATCTTGTTCAAGGACAATAGATTGAGTATATGTGTGAGACAATTATATTAAATGGAAGGAGAATTGAAGTGTAGCATGGCCTATGATCTGGAAATTGATAAAGAAGTTTTAGGAGACACTTTTTTGTTAATTTTATGATCAGATTAGATAGACAGAAATCAATTCAAAAGCAGACACAATAACACAGCAGATACCCTGGGAAAACTCTCCACTTGAGGGAGAAAAACCGAGCAAGAAATGTCTCTTCATATATTGCAATATAATCAACAGTGTTCTCTTTACAATGATGCCAAACTTATGGCACTTATCAGCATTACACCTTGATGCAAACACAGAATAATATGAGACACCTTGCTGCTGATAATATCAAACTCCCTTAGTGATAATTTCAGCCTCCTTTCAGACTAAGATCTGCCCTTAGAGAAATTCGCACTTTCTTGATAACAGATTCAGCCTCCTTGAAACCTTCGATCTGCACTTGAAGCAATTCGTACTTCTCAATGAACTTGCACAACAAATATAGGAAAAATATATTACAATGATCGAATAGAATCTCCAATATATACTATTTGATGAGGAGGTCTTCAAGGGTTGTGTCTCTTCAATGCACAAGGTCGGCCACCAATGAAGAGATATGTCTCTCCAATAAGAATGCCGATTATCAAGGAAGGGTCGGCCATAATAAGCAAACTCAAATTAATAGAATATTATTTATTTTTCATGTGATGTGTCTCTTCACCATCGCATGCCTTCAAATAAAATAAATAGCCGTTAGGCTATATGCAATTTTATGTCTTGAATCGGGGCTGGAAGGATGAGCCCGAAGCTGCTATAACATCAACACTCCCTCTCAGCTAGTGAGAAGTACTTCCAGCTATGCAAGACATATCACCTCATCGTGATGTCAACTACCATGGCTACTCCCATATGTGGAAAAGAAACATATCACCTCATCGTGATATCAACCATCATGGCTGCTCCTATGGAATGGTATATGTGCACAAGTGCCCATCATGGAATCACTCAACATGATGTCGTCACCTCATTGTGACGTTCACCATGGCTACTCCCAGAGGGTGAAAAGCACAGGTACAAGAAAATCATCACGGACTCTCACGTGATGTATGTCATGGAGTCACACACATGACATCCACCATGGCTACTTCCAGAGGGTGGAAACAAGGGCTTTCACCTCAAATTTCTCCATCACAGAGAAAGATGCATTAACAAGGGCTTGCACCTCAAATCTCTCCCACAAAGAGAAATGCATTAACAAGGGCTTGCACCTCAAATCTCTCCCACAAAGAGAAATGCATTAACAAGGGCTTGCACCTCAAATCTCTCTCACAGAGAGAAATGCATTAAAGCAAATCACAAAAGATCACTGATACTGAGACTCCCTCTCAGCTAGGGCTTCATTCTCCACAATACCAAGCTTGTTTTGAAAGTACACAAACTTTTATTTTGGAGAGGCTTGGTGAGCATATATGCCGTTTGCTCATCATTGCTGATGTACTTCAACTCGATTGCTTTCCTCAATACCATATCTCTAATATAGTGGTATTTGATCTCAACATGTTTAGTTCTGTCATGAAACACTGGATTGACAGAAAGCTTCACACAACTTTGATTATCACAATGAGCGACAGTCAACTCCAACGATTGTCCAAACAATCTTGCAAGGAGCTTCCAAAGCCACACTACTTCTTGAGCTGCCACACAAGCTGCAATATACTCGGCCTCTGTGGTGCTCAGTGCCACTGAAGACTGCTTCCTGCTATACCAGGAGATCAATGTAGACCCCAAACTGAAACAACATCCAGAGGTGCTCTTTCGATTAGTGACACACCCTACCCAATCGGAATCAGAATATCCTTGCAGCTCCAAGTCCACACTAGAAGAATATCTCAAGCCATACCCAACTGTGCCATGCAAGTATCTCAGGATATGCTTTCGCTACAACTAGATGTATTTGCCTTGGTTCATACATGAACTGATTGAATGCACTCACTGCATAGCAAATATCTGGTCTAGTATTGACTACATCAATGATCCAATCAACTACCTGTACATAGTAGGATCCACTAGATCTGAACTAGCTGCAGCCTCTTTTAACTTCTGAAAATTGGTTTTCATAGGTGTAGACATGGATTTGCAATCCATCATACCAAATCTCTTCAAGATGTCAATTGTATACTTCCCTTGGCTCAAAATCATCCCATTAGGCCTCTGCCATACTTCTAAACCAAGGAAGTAATGCATGTACTTAAGATCCTTCATTTCAAATTCAGAAGCTAACTCCTTGCATTTGATAATGAGGTGTTCTTCTCCAATAAGAAAAGGATCATCAACATAGAGAACCAAAATCAATGCTTCGCCATCAATTGGTTCCAGAGGCTCAACTAGATCACCATCTTTTTTAGGTTTAGTAGGCTCCCTCTGAATCTACAAGTACTTGCATCAACCTTCTGACCTCTTCGACCAAGATTGCCTGCAACGCTTACCTTAGAGAATGTTTTCCAGCGCACACCTCTAATACTGTAGAGAGTTCAAGATTGTCCTCCTCAACCTCATCCTAGGTCACTCTATTCTGAATAGGTTTGCGGAGCTACCAATGTCAAATCCAAATGACTTTCTTGAGCAATTCTGATCTCAGGAGCTGAAGAGGTCTTCCAAGGGCTTTAGCATCGGCCTTGCAACGCTGCAACCTTCACTTCATCTTAGTGAGTCACAAAACTCCCTCTTGATCCCTGCCATAAAGATTGCAAAGAAGTCTTCTGGAAGTGAAATCCCTCTGTTGACAGAATCTCAATCCTTTTCTCAGACATGCTCTCAACTCAAACTTTAAATCCTCGGATTTTAACTCCCTCTTCGAAGTAATGACAACCTGAATAGGTTCTTTCTCTTCAAAAAATGTCTCTAGTCACCAACTCAGTCCCATGGCTGCAAGTTGTGACTCCATGCTTGATTATTTCTTTGGTCGGCACGACTTCCTCACAAGATGCTTGAAGCTCTTCCTCCTTGTGCAATCTCTCATTACCTTCTTGCTCCTTGATCCATCCTGGAAGCGTTTTAGAGGGAGATTACTAACAGTTTATAATTATCCAAAGAATTATCAAAGCTAGAATCATACAAGGTTTATTATCCCAGGTTATAGCATGATATCGATGTGACCAACTAATCACCATCGAATTGCAGTTCTCTTTTTATTTTAGAGTCACTCAGAAATCTTCACAACTAGCATGAAAATAACTTGCAATGAATAATTTGTATCTTCAAGGGATCTTATGCCAGTAAACACAATTCAAGAGAAACCACGATCTCTCTTTCCTAATTACACATGATCCAAATAAATGATACAACTCAACAAACTGAATTTCAGCCTAGAAAGGTGATTTCAAAGATACAAACAAAGAATACTTATCTCTTTAAATATTTTGATGGATGCAGTTATTGGACACAGTATGATTTGCTGCTCTTGTGCGCAGATCAGTCCACAACCTTCATGGCTTGAACACAGGCCCCTGGCAGGGTTAAATTTGAACAAGGTCTTTGACCGTTCAAATTTACGATGCACTCCGTTTCCAGTTGCAACCCACCAGATTATGAAACAGATGCAACACGCTCTATGATGTGTGGATGTAGGAAACAACAAGTGATGAACTTTCAGCGTATCATCAACAATGGAGACGCAAACAATATTACCAAATTATGCGACAACCTCACATCTGGCATCAGTGCCATCCGACACTCGCAACTCACAAGACTTTTAAAAAAAAAAACTAAAGGGAACAAACCACTAGCAACACTTAGAGAGTTAGAGATGGATAAGATCATCACTCATAAACTGGAGGGCTGCGAAAAGATCCCCGAAGATGATCGTTCAAAGACATCGCCATCAGAGCAAGCATTTAACTTTGATACACATAGTCCCATGGTTATCAAACCATCGAATGCTATAAGGTAATATTGCTCCGCCCAATCGCGACTTCGAGTTGAATAAGCCTGAGGCTTCATTATTCCCCAATCTCTCTCCTGCGAATCTCGTGTGTTCGATTGTGTGCCAGGTTGAGGTGTAGGCTCGTGACCAAAGCCAAATATATTGGACTCAATTAGAAGCGCTCCCTTGAGAATGGCGATCCTAGACTTTACTGTAAGGTATCTCTGTGATGTGTAAGACTTGTAGCTCGGTTGACACCAATGAGATCTCTCGACAACAGAGTCCGATAATATCAAAGCCACCGTGATTGCTCCCAATACCGGCATCCAAGAACTTGCCCGAGCGTCCGATCTCAATTTCGAGCCACCAGATCTCATTTCAATCGAACAAAGTCAGACTGAGTGCCCAGTCGACAATGAGGCCACTAGAAGAACGATATTACTTATATTCGCTGATGGAATTCGCAAATGAAGAAGAACTGCCCAACAATTCAACATTGCTTGATAAGATAGGAATCCTGACCTCACTTCAAGGCATCCATGCAAAGGCATCAACTTTGCTGGTATCCATTATAGAGCCTGGAACAATTTCGAGTATCATAGATGGACGGGATTACTTCCGTTGTTACACATATTGTCAGCATAAGGAGACTCCCAACTCCTATTTTTGCATCTGTAGCTTTGCCTCCTTCAACGGTAATAACATTGACCAAAGACAATGAATCATGACCACCAGTCAGCTTAATGAATTTGATCGCTTAAATTCTTCTATGAAATCCTCAAATCTGATCAGATCTTTACATAGAACCTGCTTTGATACCATGTTAATTTTATGATCAGATTAGATAGACAGAAATTAATTCAAAAACGGACACAATAACACAGCAGATACCCTGGGAAAACCCTCCACTTGAGGGAGAAAAATCTAGCAAGAAATGTCTCTTCATATATTGCAATATAATTAACAATGTTCTCTTCACAATGATGCCAAACTTATGGCACTTATCAGCATCACACCTTGATGCAAACACAGAATAATATGAGACACCTTGCTGCTGATAATATCGAACTCCCTTAGTGATAAATTTGGCCTCCTTTCAGACTAAGATCTGCCCTTAGAGAAATTCGCACTTTCTTGATAACAGATTCAGCCTCCTTGAAACCTTCGATCTGCACTTGAAGCAATTCGTACTTCTCTATGAACTTGCACAACAAATATAGGAAAAATATATTACAATGATCGAATAGAATCTCCAATATATACTATTCGATGAGGAGGTCTTCAAGGGTCGTGTCTCTTCAATGCACAAGGTCGGCCACCAATGAAGAGAAATGTCTCTCCAATAAGAACGCCGATTATCAAGGAAGGGTCGGCCATAATAAGCAAACTCAAATTAATAGAATATTATTTATTCATGATGTGACTTGTCTCTTCACCATTGCATGCCTTCAAATAAAATAAATAGCCGTTAGGCTATATGCAATTTTATGTCTTGAATTGGGGCTGGAAGGATGAGCCCGAAGCTGCTATAACATCAACAATTTTGAGCTATATGATTTTATGGGAAGGCTTCATTTTCTTCATTTTATTAAAAAAGAAAAAAAAAATCAATTCGACATGTTGCCTTGTAAGGTTTAAAAATCAAAGCTAGTATAAAGAACAAATGACAGTTCCTGTGTGCTTATGCAAGAGATCAGAAAACTGTTTGGACAAATAAACTTTATACTGAAAATCTTAACCATGATTAGGAGTAGCTTGTAGTTTAAGATTTGCTTTGCTCAACTTACCAGTATTACTGCGCTGTTGTATATGCTCTTATCATTTTGTTTGTTTCAGCGTGCTGCCTTCATTTCTGAAGCTTTAGCATTTTTTTGCATCTAAACTTTTAGCATTCTGAACATTTTTGTGCTGTTGTATATCTGTGATTATAAGATGGTTAATGCATTTCCACAATGATTGAATTGGTATTTTTGATCTTACTTGCTACTTTGTTGATGGTTCTGTTGAAGTTTGTAAACATTGTGAGTGAGAAAGGTGAACTTACTTTAAGTAATTTGTATTCTCTGTAGTACATTGATCTATTCAGGCTAGTGATGTTCTCTTGCCAGTTCCCTTTTCAATCCTTTAATGTAAGCCATTAGAATTTTAACCCCCTAAGCATTTGTTTTTATATTTTAGTGCAAACATGACTCAAATTGTTTGATAGAAAATTGTGTGAAGGAAAATAATGTGTTTCTACAGTTCCATGGAACTTTAAGAAGTATAATTGTTAACACCTCATTTTTATTTGTAGCATGTAGGATAAGAGATGATATCCAGCAGCATATATGTTAACCTCCCCAAATCTTTTTCCTTTTTCAACAGGGTTTGAATTGTCTACCGAACAGTCACAACCCAAGTTTTCACATGAATGGTATGGGGAATAATGTTGTATATAGAAGCAGTCGAAGTAGCCATGCTAGCACAGCTACAAACATAGATGAATATATCACGCAGGAAGAACTTTATGAGTGGATACATATGGCATTCAGCAATTTTGATGGTGCTAATGGCTTACAACAGAATACAGGATTGAAGCGCAGCTACTATGGCAAGAAGAAACTAAAAAGAAATGGAAATAGGCGATGGTAATGTTATAGAGATGGGTGGCTGAATCAGCTGCATTATGTCCAAGCACATCCATGTAAACTGTAAATAATTGTTTTCACTTGTTGTCTGTTATCTAATTCAAGTGAAGGCAATCTAATGAACTTGTAACAGTAATATTAAAAGAAGTTGTTATGGATAAAGGCATATCTCTTTTTATTCAAGAGCATAATTAGGAACCACAATCATGCTTTTTAACAGAATCCTCTATACTTCCCCATTTTCCAATTAGCGTCCAAAAGAGTTGTGTAAACCTTGGTACTAGTGTGTTAAGAATCTCGACCCAGAATTGCTGCTTTAGAGATTCCAAGTTTGTATTTTGTGAAATTGAAATCTTGTATGCTAAGAGAGAACACTACAAATTTTCTGTATGCAATATTTGAATGCAAAGAAACTTGCTCTTAGTGCATGAATTGTTTCTCTTCTTTGATTTCATGAAGGGAGATTATGAATTAGTTTCAAGGAGCTTAAAGTCCAAAACTTGGACTCTTAACTTACAAAATGCTATTATTTCAAAGCAATAATGCTTGTTAAGCTGGGACTACTTTGTAACATAAAAGTTGGAGACTCCCAATTCATGCCTTTATAGAAGTATATACTCGAGTATGAATGGGATTTGTAAGTTCGCAGATCCCATAAATCCTTAACGTTGTCAAGTTAGTTTTCCCATCTTCTTAGATGAATACAAAAATAAACTTGTCCTTCTGAAGTGTTAAATCCAGAAAAACTCTAATGACCATTTTTGAATGGTGGAGAAATGCATTTTATACTATTTTAGGGACCAGAGTATTACATCGATCTAATTGCCTTTTAAAGAGAGCTAGAAGGGCTAACATCTATGTCTGTTGATCAACACGGAAGGATTTAATCTCCCCATAGACACATGAATTGAGTTTTGACATATTGGATATCCTAAGACATTTTCCCAAGCCTAATGTATGTAAGCTGGGTGAATATTTGTTCTCATTGTTATTTGTTAGCTATCATGCTTTAATACCTTTTCCAATTCATTGTAAGCCTTGTGACATTTTTTTTTCATGGTAATAATAAATTTTATAAATTATGAATAAGACCTAATTTAGCCACATGGTAAAGAAAGGGACTACCCTCAAAGCATTGAGGTTATTGACTGAAAATGGTTCAGGGATCACTCACATGTTTTTCAAGCGAGGAAATAATGCACTGTTTGCACTGTGCAACTAAGCAAAATTGGCTAATTTTAGTATAACTATTCTTCATTTTTAATAACCAAAGCCTTATTACTCGTTATTGTGATTTTTGACTCAAATGACATTGCACAACATTTGTTAAGCAAACCTAGATTTCAATTAAAAAACATGAAAAGATAACACACCAGAAGCAAATTCCTATGATGTCAAGATTACAAGGAAAACATCTAAATTTAATATCATATAATAAAAAATATCCACTTTTCTAATTATAATATAATACTTTAATATCTTGAGGTATCTTAAAAACCTTTCATGAGGGTCATTTTGTTAACACTACTGCTTCACATCCATTTATGACTTCAATGGATTTACTCCTATTCAATATAACACAGCAATCAGATAGATTTATGACTAAAATGAATTTAGTCCTATTGAATATAATCCATAAAATGGTTTTGAAACGATTGCACACAAACACCTGTTTAAGGGATCAATGCTTATATTTAAAAAATATTGAATCATAATAATAATTTTATTCAAACATTTATTTAATATAATCCATACAAAGGTTTTGAAACGATTGCACAAACACCTGTTAAGGGATCAATGCTTATATTTAAAAAATATCGAATCATAATAATAACTTTATTCAAACATTTATTCAATATAATCCCTTAACGATTGTTGAAGGTTTTGCAAATGGGGTAACAACTCAAGCGGGCTTAACCTTGGAGAAAACTCCTTGGTTAAGCGCGCTTGAGCTGGAGCATATCGAATCATAATTATAACTTTATTCAAACATTCTATATGTGAAAAACAAATAAATGGTTTCAAATTTC
>VDFB02334953.1:0-18613 GCA_007258455.2 Sequoia sempervirens | reverse complement strand
AAAATTCTACCAATACACAAGTTGGGACAGCAAGCAACAATGTTGGAAATACCCTTGATGACAATCAAAATGAAGGAGTTGGTACACATTTAGAGGGTGGAACAGCAGACAATCATGTTGATACAACAGATGCATCAGCTGGCCAAACAATTTCACATGATAGAAATAAAACCTCTATCAGGACTTCTCTCAAGACTACATCAAGATTTGTTGAAAAGAACCATCCTATCAATCAGATTATGCAAGAGGACACACCTAGAGCATCAAGAAGGAATGTTAATTACTATGAAGATGATGATATTTCACTGTTGTCCATGATTGAACCAAAAACTTTTGAAGAGGCAACAGAAGATAAATCACGGGTAGCTGCTATGAAGGAAGAGTTAGATCAAATCCAAAAGAGTGGAACATGGGAGCTTGTCCCCAGGCCTAAGGGCAACAATGTAATTGGCACAAAGTGGGTTTTCAGGAACAAGTTAAATGAGGATGGTCAAGTGGTGAGAAACAGGGCAAGGTTAGTGTGCAAGGGTTATGCTCAGGTTGAAGGTATAGATTTTGATGAAACCTTTGCACCAGTTGCTAGATTAGAGGCAATTAGAGTGTTCTTAGATTTTGCCTCCTTTTAAGGTTTTAAAGTTTTTCAAATGGATGTTAAATCTGCCCTTATGAATGGTGATTTAAATGAAGAGGTTTATGTAGAACAGCATGATGGTTTTATTTTGTCAGAGAATCAAGATTATGTGTGCAAGCTGAAAAAAGCACTTTATGGCCTCAAACAAGCACCCCGTGCTTGGTATGACAGACTGAATTGTTATTTGCTACAGCAAGGGTTCAGAAGAGGCATTGTGGACAGCAACTTGTATGTGAAAGAGGAAGGTAAACATATGCTGATTGTAGTTGTTTATGTTGATGACCAGATTTTTGGTAGTGATTGTGAACAGATGTGTAAGGTTTTTATACCATAGGACCTTTTCATTATCGCTCCCATCTAAAATGGGGACCCCTAAATTTTTTGCTCCATTCTGGTCTTTTGGCTTTGGTTTTCTTTCTTTCTCTCTCGTTCTGCTTCTTTTCTGCTATCTGCTTTCCGGGGACGCTCCCGTTTGCGAGCCTGAGCGTAAAATTTGGCCAAGTATTGAAATTAGGGTTTCACATCTTTAGGTCACTTTGGGGTCAAGTTGAGTTGGTTGATCAACTTTTGAGCCTAGCAGTGCTATCACGATGCTTTCAGCAAGTAACCCCTAAATTTTCACTAAGTTCTGCCAACTTTCTATTTTTAGTAAGTGTCAGTTTAGGGTTGATTTCCTCGAGATTTTCACATTTTGACAACTTCATTACATTCTGAACACTTCAAGTTCATTCCTGACAAAGTTTGAGCAAAAACGGACGACTTGCTATTTTTAGCAGTCCAGTTTCCAGAGCAGATTTCAGGATCTACATGTTACATTTTCTGATGCATGTCCGGAGATTCTTTCTGGGTTTTTCAAGACCTTCGCAGTGATATGACATGCAAAGCAGGACGACAACTTTCAGCATTCAGCCTTCGAAGGCGGATATTAGGGTTTGCATGCAGATTTTTTCGGCGCATGACAGCATATCTCTTCTGGGTTTTCCAAGAGCTTCGCAACGGTGTAACATGCAAATGGAACCGATCACTTTTCAGAAACTTACTATTTTTATTTTTAGCCAGTGCTTGCATGTTGAAGATTTTTTTGGGTTTTTCTGGGTTTTGCAAGATTTTTTGGGCAGTGTGACATGCAAATTCATCCAGCAGCCGGACGGTCACTTTTTCGGCCACTTTCTATTCTCAGCAGGTACAAGTCAAACATGTGATAAGGGATCCGTGGCGCAAATTTCAAAGCAAACAGAGTTGCAGAGGATGAAGAATCAGATAATTGCTATTTTTAGCAGGTCAAGACAGAGAACTTAGGGTTTCCTAAAATCAAGGGCGCGCAATAATCACCTACGGCCAAGCGTAAGCAAAGATCCAACCACACGCACCACCACACTACAAAAAGTAATTGGCAATACGAAATTTGGGGTTTCTCGAAGAATTTCTATTTTTAGCGTTGCTAAAAATAGCGTGTATAAACGTATCGTGAACTGACGTAACAAATCGCTGAAATCGTGAGCAAGGCAAAATCGTGCTCGAATGCAAAATCCAGTCAACGGCTATAAATTTAAGGGACTCTTCCAAAACAAAAAAGTTAGGGCAAGTTAGGGTTGACAAGAGAAAAATTGACTTAACCGGGCAGTAGGCATAAAATTCTCTAAACTAATAAAAATTTGGAATCCAGCATTGAGATCCACCTTGAGAAGCTGAAAAGAGACAGAAAATTGACTAAGTCTGGAAAACTCAACGCCACCCCAGTGAAATGCGCCTTAGTCACTTGAAGAGATGAAAATTGAAGGCTCTATGGGTGAAATGCGCCTAACCCTTGAAAGGGGTAATGAAATTTCACTACATGCTCAAACTAGAAGGCCAACCATAGCTCAAATGCGCCTAGGGTGATGGAATTGAATGTTGACCCTATCAAATGCGCCCAAGGCACAAATTGGAAGCTGGACATGAAGAATACGCCTAAGCCCGTGAGGATGATTAGGAAAAGTTTCTAAGGCATGGAAACTAAAAGTTGACCCATTAAAATGCGCCCATGATGAAATTAGAGGAAGGGGGTCCAATATGCGCCCAGACTTGACAAGTTAGAATTTCTCTAAGTATGGGAAATAAAAGTAGCTTGGCTCATTTGCGCCTTGAGGGAGGAGTTAGAAATTCTTTCTAAAGTCATTGAAAACTGAAAGCTCTGGGGTCAATTTGCGCCTGAGCCTGTGAAGACTTGGAAATTTGCCTAAGTGACAAAATTGAAAGTAAAGGGGTCTAAATGCGCCCATGACAAGATTGAAAGTTGCAGGGCTCAAATGCGCCCCTAAAGCTAGGCATGACTTAGAAATATTCTAAGGCATTAAATTGGATGCTCAACATGCCATATGCGCCTAGGGTGATGGAGTTAAATGTTGACCCTCTAAAATGTGCCCCTCTTTGAAGCTTGGAGAACCGAAATTTGACTAAGTCCTCAAGATGAATGTTCACTCTCTTATATGCGCCCCAAGCTGGATGCTTCCTAGGTCAAATGCGCCCAAAGTGAACCTGGAAGTTGCTAGTGTGATTTGCGCCTAAGCTTGTGGAGGTGTTAGATGAGAATTTGCCTGAGGCGTGAGGATTGAGAGAAGACTAGTCTAAATGCGCCCTTGGTGTTGGATAGAAAAGTTGCTCCATCAATTGAAAGTGGATCCATCCAAATGCGCCAATATGGTTAGAGTTTGAAATTTTGCTAAGTAACCAAAACTCAACGTACAGGGGTGGATTTGCGCCTGGCAATGTGAAGATGCAAGATTCGAAATTCACTAAGGCACGAAATTAAAAGCTTGACATGGGTTTTGCGCCTTGGAGCTTACATCTCCATTTGCGCCCACTTAAAACTGAAGACACTAAGGCTTATATGCGCCTAGGGTGTAGGATGAGAAATTGGGAGTATGCCATGTCAAATCCACCTATGCTATGAACTGGAAGCACGCCCCTTAATCAAATTGAAAGCTCCAGGTGATATATGCACCCAGCCTTAAAAGATAAAACGTCTCAGCTGAAAGGAGGAGTATTGGTTAAAATTCGAACTGGGAGCTCTACTTGTTAAATGCGCCCAGGAAGATTAAAAGGCATGTTTTGACTAGGGCGTTAAAAATGAAAGCTCATGCTATAATATGCGCCCAACATTTTTTGAAGAAGGCAAAATTTGAATTTGATCAACTCATATGCGCCTTGGTTTAAAAGGGGGGATAGATAAATATTAAACGTTGAAAAGGTTAAAAGTTCCCCCTCCAAATTGTGCCCAAGAGGTAAAATCAAAATACGTTAATAATAAAAATCAAGCAAAGGTGTTTGGAAGATATAAAATTTCTCCAGGCGATTAATTTCAAAATTTGCCCAAGTCGGAGAAATTAAATTAATTTAATTAATTTAATTATTTTCCTAAGTATTAAATTTAAATTCCCCCTTTAATTTTAACACATGAAATTCTAAAGATCGGACGATTTTAAACTTGGGGAATTTATTTCGGAGTTAATTATGGATGGAAAATAAAATTATGCCTAGCCGATTTAAAGTGTTAATATCGAATTTTTAAAAGTGTTGGAGAAATAAATTAAAATGGCATTTAAAATTAAATTTTAATAAATTAAATATGCCATTTTAAAAAGGCAGTCGAGATTATTTCAAATCGGAGTAAAAATGATTTTCTCGAAATTACTCAAGGTAACTGGCAGTCGGGAGGGAATTTTAAATTTGAATTGAGGAAAGAATCTCCCTAAATAGCAAATTGTCATAACGACTGCAAGACGACTGGAATATTCCCTTTTAAATTTAGCAAATGCGTCAGTCATGATGAAAAGAATAAATGGCATCTGCTAAAATTAGCACCAGCTTTTGGCTATAAAACTCTGAGGATTTTCATTCTCATCTCACAAGATTCGAAGCTGAAATTTATGCTGGTGAGTTGAGTTGTGAGATTTAATATTTTCAATTTGAGAGTTGCTGAAAGTGTGAAGTGTTAAGAGTCGATTTTGCAAGAGATTGAAGTTGCTGAGAGTGGAATTTCTCGAAGTTACTGAGTTGCGAGGTTGCTGCGATTCGAAATAAAGTTTGAAGTGTTAAGCATTTTTATTTCTCCACGTTGCTGAGGTAAGTATTCGAAGTTGCTGAGACTTTATATTTTGCTAAAAGTTGAAATGTTTTCGAAGTTGAAAGTTGAAAAAGCTGAAATCATTTAATTATGCTGAAGGTCGAAATTGTTTGAACTCGAAATTGCTTGAGCTTTAAATTTTCTGAAGTTGCTGAATGTTAGAATCAAATCGAATTTAAAATTGTTCAAGCCTTCGCAGTTGCTGATGTATAACTTTCGAAGTGCTGATTTGAGATTGCTAAAACTTTTCGAAGTTGCTGATTTATAATTCTCGAAAAGTTGATTGGAAATTATTGAAACTTGCTGATTTGAACCTGCTCATTTGAAACTCTCGAACTTATTTAAATTCTTCGAAGTTGCTGATTTATAACTATCGAAGAGCTGATTTGAAACTTGATGATTTATAACTTGCAAGCTTGCTGATTTTAAATCTTCGAAGTTGCTGATGTATAACTTCCGAAGTGGTTGATTTAAACGTTGCTGAAACTTAACACATTTTCCGAAGTTGAAATTGTTGAAGTTAATTTCTTACAGAGAGATGAAAATTTCCTTTGGCTGCAAGTTGTTGAAGTTCGAAGTTTAAGTATGCCGAGGTTTGAGGACGAAGTTGGTTGCTGAAGCTATTAACTCACATTTATTTTTGCAACCAACTTCATTCGCCAGCCGTCCCCATGATCGTTATTTTAAAAGTTGGAAGATTAATGTTTGTTTCTTGTTTTGCAGATGGCTGATGGACGAAAGGCTGATGTTGCTGGAACTAGCAAAGCTGGAGCCAAGGCTGGGAACAACGAAGCTATTAAAGAAAACGCCTCCAGGCAGGCAATTATCAAAGTCGCTTATTCCCGTCAAGATTGTGTCGGTTTGGCAACCTAACGACACCAACCGGGCCTTTCAACTGGTATTTCTTACGCCGTAATGTATGGGCAAGTGGCACCTTCCCACTAGTATCGTGGCAAACATCGCCGCCAAGAGGGATTTGTAGCGCAGCAAAATTCGGGTTCCAACCAGCAATTCGTTGTCCCAGCTAATCTTGAACAACTTTTACAACCCTGACGAGAATCCATCGCTTCTCCAGACGCAGATGATATCACAATCCTTTGCACCCACGCCGACATGCAGGCGCTTAGATAATCGTATACGATAATATGTCAGACAAATCCAAGGCAAATGACAAGATGTACGTCCTTTGAGAAAATGCATGAAGAGGATCATCACCAACGGATGTGCGAAATAAAGCCTCCTCGCTGTTAGGGCTGCTAAAGCGTGATAATCTCGAGGAGCCAAAACAAGAATACCGCAATATAATTCGGTGTTACCAACAGGTATAATGCCAGCCCTCATAGCTTGTTTGTGTTCTGAGGACATGGATGTTCTACATCGTAGCAGTGGTGTTCGGCGAAAGGAGCAAGCAACCGGGCGCAAATGGATAAGTGATATTGACCTAACAAATTCGAGTCCGGAGAACAAAACATTTACATGAGCCCGTGTATGTCGGCCTTTATACGCTTTTGCCTTCATCGACAGTATATAGAGGGTTGGCGTACCAAGAGCCAATTGGCTGTGGATACAATCAATTCAAGATTCACCAATCCTGCAGACAGTTGCATCTTACGCACACAAGTGACTTCCAGAGAGTTAATGATGCTTTTACCATGTACATCACAAGGACCCTTCAGCAGAGGTTACAGCAGAGGATATCCGAAGACGCGCAGATGCTGATAGAAGAATATGGGTGTTGGTTCATCCAATTCCCGAAGTTTACCTATTTGAGGCTGCCAGGGTACGATTCATATGTCTACAAATTACCTAGGTACCCCACTAACAGGATGATACTACTTGAGTGTCTAGGCAATTGGTGGCCTACGACAAAGTCATAAGGCGAAAGAAGAAGGGAGGCTTGCATTTTCCCATCGTGTTGGGAAATTCACTTGAAGAATGCCCCACGTTGCAGGCAGCCAAGGAGGTTGAAGACGAATTGAAGTTCTACAAATTGACTCTTCATACCAGCCGACAAGATTTTGATCCTAAGGGAAAGATTGGAACGGTGCAAGGTGTAGAATACAGACACAAGGCCCACTTGGAAGACTTTTGGGCAAATGTTGGAAGTGAGGCCGAGATTAGGAAAAGAACGTTTTCAAGGTTGCCACTCAAGATGATTAGAAAATGCGAAGTGATCCAAGTGCCAGATCAAGTTGAGGAAGATACCAGGCTGATTCATCCGGATTATGAAGCAGTAAAGAACACACCAATGCCACCAGTAGATTGGGCCGAGTCGGAGATCACTGATTTGGACACCTTGTCTATTCCTGTCTTGACTTTCACAAGGGCTTGGGTGGAAGAGCGTGTTCACAGATTAAGGAGGAGGTCCGTTGCTTTCACATACAACCTCATGGGAGATAAAAGGCCACCAGTATTGGCAAAGAGAAAGAAACAAATTGCCTAGCCTCCGGAGCCACAGCCACCACAAGAAGACCGCGGCAAGAAGAACCTGTTCAGCTAGAGCCTCAGGGATCGGAGGACACGTCATCGACTCAGTTGGTGTCCCATTCCTCTAGTGTGCGTGAACTTTCATTATTTGCTGATCAGAGGACTCGAGGGAATGAAGAACCAGAGGTTGGGGAAGTTAACCAGCCAATGCCGAGGGAGTTGGATACCCAAAGCGTCAATGACCCTGAAGGCGCCAATCAACCAGATGAAGAGGAAGAAACGGATACGGACACCCACTTTGACTATTCCTTCGGAGATGAAGACGTTGGAGCTCATGAGGAAAGTGATCAAAATGTTGAAATAATTGAGCCTCAACGGAATACTGCTCGAGAGGAAGTTCGGGAAATGGAGGCAACTGAGGAGCAGCCCCTTATCATTTATAACATTCAACGCAATTGGCTTTCACAGGCGATCACGAGGGACCAGGATGATGATGCGGACCTGGCAGTTGAAATGGAAGAGCTTTTAATCAGGACTAGCAAGTCGCCCAAAAGGAAAAGAGCAAGGAAGTACACAAGGATGGAAACTAATGAGGCAGGTTCACGCAGCCTTCACATTGCTGTTCCAAGAGAAGATTATAGTTTAAGTGATGCAATGTCGGAGAATTACACCATCACCACAGTCGAATTACGACGCCCTTCCGGAGTGCAAGTGGTGGAAGAAGCTGAAAGTTCATTTCAGGCATTGAAGGACAGGCTGGTGAAAAAGGAAGGGAAGTACAAAAGATTGAAGAAAGAGCACAAGGCACTGGTCCAATATGTGCAGCATCTAGCACATCCAGTCGCTCAAGAGAATCCAGTGGTGGAGCTTCCGCCTGGGTTACCACGAGAGCCAATCAGTGGGCTTGAGGAGGTAAAGAGAGCTGTACGGGAAGGAGACAAGTGGATAAGCGGTATCCGCACTGAGGCAGAAAAATTCATGGCCGATCTTGTCTCAGCATTTCAGAGTGCATCTGGTATCCTTTCATGCCTAGATGATGTCGAGCAAACTTGGGGAGACACCCATATTTTTCAAGACAAAACCATCCCTCGCCTTGCTGTTTTGATGCGTGTGCCCACGCAAACTTTGGTGAATGAAGGAGTGATCCAGGCAGGTGATAGGTATGATTTTCGTGGGTGGCATTCAGCGGCATTTACCGGAAGGAGTTTCTTCGACGCAACAGCTATGGAGTCCGCTAGGATCAAGAAAGCAATGAGGAATATTCACGAGGGTATCCTCAACACGCTGGATGCTTTGTTCGCAAGAAGGCTAACTCATGAGGAGGTAGAGGTGGAAGGATTAAAAGCAAGATTACAGCCTTTCTTTTCTGAGATGAGGACATTTTCCCAGCATGACTTTGAAAACATTTCTACGTTTTCAACAATTATTCAGAGTACACAAGATTCTATTGAGACTTGGGGAAAATCTTGTGAAAAGCATGAGCAGATGGTGGCAATCCTGGAATATCAGCTAAATCTTACTCCATCAATTTCTGAGGAGGAGGTCGATGAGGTGCTGGCACGATTCGTAGCGTACGCGGTCAGAGAGAGGAGCAAAGGAATCCGAGTCATGGACGAGAATCTTCTAGAAGGGTAGCGGGCATTAATTGCTCATGGTGGTCAAGGAGGAATCTGCTATTTTTGGGAGCATTTATGACACCACTCCTCCACCTTCTGGCGGTTTTTAGGGCAAACTTGTCTAGGGCTGAGGTGGCTCGATCTGAGCCCTCCGTTGTAATTCAATCTGGACCGTCCATTGGACTTGGCCAGCTATATAAGGGGGAGTCCCCCTCATTTGTAATCTAGTAGTTAGAATCAGAAGTAGTCAGCATAGTGGATTTTGAAGCAGAATAGAGAGTAGATACTTTTGAGTTAGAGTAGTTTTCATTGCATTGTTGAAGAAGGGGAATTCTCCCTTTGAGAATTTTGTAAGAGATTGTCACAAAAGGCTAATCATAATAAAGCATTTCATTGATGGTGAATTCGAACTTTGTTGTGAGTAGTTCGTGAGGTTTCTTCTTCCTTTGACTTCAACTAGGACTTAATTTCATGCTAATAGTTAAATATGGTTGCTTGTTTGATGTAAGTGAGCTTCTTTTATCCATACCACTAACATTCTTACTGATGGTAAGACTTGTCTTGCGTGGTCAACTGGAACATTTCATACTTAACTTCAATCAAGATTCATGTTAGAAGTTCATTGAAATTGAGCATAACACCCTTGCATTTAGGTTAGAATTTAGAATTTAGAAATCTCTGCAGCCATTCAAATTCCGTACACTTTTGGTTAGTTTTAGGAAACTTGCACTCTAAAGCTAAATCATTCGCACAAAATCCCTTTCAAAAGCATATATTGGTTGTTACTGCACGTATTCTGAACAACTACGTAAGTCCCCTCATAAGAACACAACAAATACACATCAACCAACTGGGTCTATTCGCATTAAAGGAACCTTGGAGTTGAAAGCGTGATCTCACTCGCAATCTTAGCACGCTGAATACTTTGTTCAAGAGAGGATAAGGTATCCGTTGGGAAACTTTGTTCTGCTGATTGGTGCGGTCATAAAAATCACATCAACACTACCAACATGAAGATGGAGTTTGAAATGTCTATGTTGGGAGAGTTGTCTTTTTTCCTTCGACTGCAAATTCTTCAATCTAAGGAAGGTATATTCATTTCCCAAACTAAATACATTAGAGAGATGTTGAAAAGGTTTAAAATGGAAGATTGTACTCCTGTAAGTACTCCCATGGTAACAGGCTGCAAACTTAGTAAAGATGAGTCCTCAGATGCTAATCAAACACTTTACAGGTCTATGATAGGAAGTTTGTTCTATGTAACAGCCACTAGACCTGATATAATGCAAGTTGTAGGATATGTTGCTAGATTCCAGGCTACTCCTAAAGAGACTCATGTTCATGATGTTAAAAGAATTTTCAAGTATCTCAAGGTTACTATGGACTACGGGCTTTGGTATCCTAAAGGAAATCATTTCACACTCACAACTTATACAGATGCAGATTGGGGTGGCTCAATTGACGATAGGAAGAGCACAAGTGGAGGTGCATTCTTCCTTGGAGGTTGCTTAGTTTCTTGGCACAGTAAAGCAAGTATCTATCTCTCTATCAACGGTTGAAGCGGAGTATATTGCAGTAGTGTCTTGTTGCACACAATTTCTTTGGATGAAGCAAACAATAAAAGATATTAAGGTAGATTTCAGTCATCCTATATCTATTTTTTGTGACAACATGTGTGCCATTAATATATCTAAAAATCTTGTTTTGCACTCTAGAACCAAGCATATTCCTATAAAGTATCATTTCTTCAGAGAACAAGTTAGTAATCAGGAGGTTAAACTTGAATATGTTTCAACTAAAGATCACATTGCAAATTTGTTCACTAAGCCATTGCCAAGAGATGCATTTGAAAGGCTGAGACAGAAGTTAGGAGTGATTTCACTCCATCATTAAAGAGTTGTTTTGTTCAGGGGGAGTGTTTGCTGCTTCATTTTATGCCCCATCATTGCAATTTTACTCAGTGCTTGCAATTTGTATCAGTCATTGATGTCAAAGGGGGAGCAGGATCTCAGGGTGCGAAGTATTGTTTTCTTGGTTTCAAGATGTTGCAAAAGAAGATGGAGTTGCCATCAATGACAAAGGAGGAGTTTGTTGGAATTTTTGTCATTGATGTCAAGGTTTATTTGAGCTTGTCATTTCTGTTTATTTGAGTTGGTTGTCTTTTTGGTTGAGGTGTCTACTTGCTTGGTTGAGCTGCTTGAGCTCTCTACTTGTTTGCTTCAGCTACTTGTGTGTCTGGTTGAGCAGCTTGAGCTGTTTGGTTGCCTACTTGAGCTGCCTGGGTGTCTGTTTGAGCTAGGTGAGTGGTTGCTTCAGCTGGTTGGTTGTCTCCTTCAGCTCTTTGCTTACTTACTTGTTAGCATTTGTTCAAAGGTGGAGTCTTTATGCTGGCACATTTCTTTATTGGTGTTATTATTAAGGTTGAGGCAGCGAATACTTTCTATGAAGCCTAATTCTTTATGGAGGCGGCTATATAGTTAAATCAAAATCGCATCTTCTTTGGACGTTGGCTACAAAATTGTCCATGTGTCGAATAGACTAACACAACAGATATTTTTATTGATGGCTTTATAATTTCTGATAGTTTTAAAAAGGCACAGTATGAGGGCGGTTGGAGATTACTTTCTCTATATGCTTTTTGAAGACGACTTGATTAAGTGGTATCGGGACTCCATTCCTTGTCGACGACTTGAGATATTTCTTATGGTAGTCTTAATATTTGAAATACATTTTACTTCAGAAGAGTCGGGTTAATATTATTGCTTTTAAATATGCCATGGCAAGTTTAGTGTTTGTGGTGCTATTTTTGGTGGACGTTTCTTATGTTTTTTGGCAATTGTTGTATTAGTTCAAGGCGCTTCCTTCTTGAATATTGGTTTTCATATTCTGATAGAGTTTGTGTTTTTTTTTAAAAAGGCGAATTATATGGAGTGAGCAAATATTTTCATATCAATGACTTCAGTTTTTGGTCTCTATTATTACCAATGATTCAAGGAGCTGCATTATTTTTTGGTGGTTGAAAATTATGTTTTTATTTCTGGCGATATTTCTGGCTGAGTTGTTTTTATTCAAAAATATAACAAATTCAGAGTTTGGTGTGTAGCAGCAGAAAAAGGGAAGTTTGAGATTTCGTGGATATCATCTTTTGGAGTGCAATGATTTACTCATTGGACTTTTGGCATACATGTTTTGTTAATGGTTGAATAATGGAAGCGCTTTTTATGTTGTTCTAGGTTAGATTTCAGTCTGGTCAAAAAATTATGTTAAGCTCTTTCTTGACACAAAATTTTTTGGGCTGGTTACTATTGTGAAATTTTGTTTTCTGGGTCTATCTATGTAAGCCAATGATAACTGGGTGTGGGTGTGTCTACAGCAGTAAGATTTTCAAAACATGAATGGTGAAGATGCTGTTTCAAATTAAGTAGTTTAAGTGTGGGTGTTTCATAGAGGTTGGTGCCTCTATTTATAAAAAGTTGGTGCTCTGTAATAGTTCTGTGAGTTGGTGCTCACTCTCTATAACCTGGGTTGGTGCCCAATCTGTTATTGAAAGAATCTGTTGAACCATGGGTTTTTACCCGAAAGGGTTTTCCACGTGATATTTCTTGGTGTCTTTGTCTTTATGCTTTCCTTTTCTCTAATTTTCAGTTTTAAGGTTTTAAATTGCTCTATGGTGTTCAAATATTGATTCACTGCCACGCTCACCGCCCCCCATCCCCCACTCGGTATTTGTTGTGTGATCTTCAATCTAGAATGAACATGTGGTGGACATTCATTCTTCACTAATTCTTTTTCCTTTTGAGGCACATTTTGGCTTTATGCCACCAAGTCTGTTTGATGTGTGTTTTGGACAGTCACGTCAATGGCTTCAAAATTGATACTCAGAAGTTGATAGAGCTTACAATTATGTGGAAAAGGTGAGGTAGATTCATCTTCAGATCCAAGAGAAGCTAAAAGGGTCTTAACTCATGTATGAGAAACATCATGCCTGGCACCGTATGGACCATAAATTTCAAGTGGGTGATATGGTTTGAGTGTACTAGGGTAAGGATAGAACACAATGACCTCAAAAGCTTAATCCTTTGCAATATGGTCCATTTAAAACCATAGAGTAGGTTGAGAAAAACATTTTAGGTTAAAATTTCTTTAGTATATGAAGATATTTTCACTCATTAATATGGATTACTTATGCTTGTATGGGCCTTCCATGTTAGATGAAGAACCAGATGATGTTATTATTCCTTCCTTGGATGATTTTGTGCCTAAGAAGATGAACGAGTTGAAGGATGATATTCTTAATAATAAGATGAGACAAACTAGGCAAGGCGTTTAAGAGTTATGGCCAATCAGTGAGAAAGGGCAATTTCCAAATAAGGCTAAGTAGATGTCTCATAAAGAAGTGGGTAAGAAGTACCCAAATTTGATTGTCTTGAGGTTTTTGGAGACCAAACACATCTTGGTTAGGGACATATGACCTAGAACTAAGTTGAGAGATTTTGATTGGGTTAGTTCTTAAGTTGAGCACATGTTTTGAGCAATCTAATAGTTTGTTAGCAAGTTAATTCACACCTTTCAATGCAACACAAAACAAAAATAGATATGTAATAAAACTGCTCATCAAATTAGAAAGGGAAGCTCCTTATGGAATTAAAAATTTAGCTAAAATTGGACAATATGCACTTGCAGTTTACTATCTTTATAATGGCTTTTGGGGGTGTTGGCAGGAAAGTACAACAATTCAGACACAGTCAAGTAAATCATATCACATCTTGCCGCAACAAGGTCACGGAGCATAAGATTCAAAGGACACCATCTAGGGTAGGGATAGGATAGACGGGTCACGTCCTATCCCTTAGATATATGTACAAGAAAATATATGTATGACAGAAGAGAGAGGTAGATAAAGGAGAGGCAGGAAAGAAAGTAGATAAGAGTATGAAGAAGAATATGTATATAGTATAGAGGAAGATATATGATATATGATGTAAAATGGAGATATAAGGATATATAGATGTACTCAATTGATATTAATAATATATTGATACCGGAATTCTATCTATATTGTGTTATGGGATGTTCTACTATATGCAGATAACTAGTTGATATTTTGTCTAAATTAAGCCATTGCTCCCTTTATATGACTGAGTCCAAGGTATAAACTACAACACTCAAGAAGTACTTGGGGCTCAAAACTTCAGTTTCTTTTCCTCAATTTCCTTGATAACAGGGGTGTTCATGTAATGCCAATAAAATGTAAATGTGCATATTTTTGGATTTGCATAGCATAAAAGGCTGAAGCACACTTTCAACACAAGGCAAAGGATTTTATTCTTTTTCGACAGGAAAAAAAATCCTAAGTCTAAAAGCTTGCACTATTTAGTTAAAAACAGAGACTAAACAATACAAGTGCAACATGGATTCAATAGATTAACAAATAAACATGAAGCCTAAGGTCAATTAAATGCAAGATTCAATACAGAGCCATAATCTATGATTCTATACATCCGAGCTCACTTGCAATACAAAGCTTGCAAATGCACTGAAGTAATTTAACCCTCACCCCACGTAACAAAACATCTCAATAAACATTTATAAGCAAAATAACCATAATAAATGTCATTGAGAATAATATAATTGAAATCGCAAGTATACTCGAACAATATGCAAGCATGAGAATTACCATTGATGCATAAAACTAAGTGCAAAAAGGCACGCACTTATATGATTTAAAAAGCTATTGCATGGAAAGAAATATAAAGCTAACAGTTACTTCTAATCTAAGAATAATTGACTGCATAAAATGCAATTTTCATTACAAAATCTTATTCTCTAGTCCTAAAACGAAAACCATGCAACCTCCACTTAAGATGTAGATTGAGTTTATTACAAACTATGACTTAATGCTCACATCTCTCGCATGGCAAGAGATGTGATGTAATGTTACATATTTGAAGTAGGGCTCAAGAGACCAAATGAGACAATAAAACTATATTTTGTCTTGCCATGTGATGTGCCATTAAAATTTTGGGTTTTCATAAAATGTTGTAACATGTATTTACATCACCATGAGATGCTCTCTTTTATTTTTGGCAAGAGTTTTGGAACTTAGATGTATACTATTTGATGACTTGAAATCTGCTATATGACTATGGGCAACTCACATTTTAGCTGTAAAATGTTGTTCTAGTTGTTCACAGACTGCCACATTCTCTATTTTATGAAACCACATACACCACATTTGATGCTTTTGTGATGGTCATTTTGGGATCTTTCTTTGGGAGCACAAATTCCCCACCATGTTTTTCAATATTATTGTTAGGAGCTCCTATTTACTTTTGCAGGTTAGAGTTCTCTGGTATCTGTAAACATGTTGCACCACAGAATACTTCTTTTATTATTTTGAGACTGTAGGTAGGGTTTGGAAATAGATCTATATTCTTTTAACCTCATGGCCTTCTATGGTTTTGAAACATTCAGTGTTGTTTTTCAGATTAAATGCTTTGGCATACTGCCTACTTGTTTTGTCCACTCTGTGTGTGTGTGTGTGAGGGAGAGAGAGAGATTAATGAATTTTTCACCATTTAAATAACACAATATTCTAAAAATAGTGACAATTGGAAAATAAGAGATAAAGCAAAAGCCAAAATAGAGCCTCTAACCAATCTTTGGTCCAACAAAACAAATAGCTGAAATAGATTTTGAGAAACAAAGAACCAACCAAAATGAAGAAAGGATAAGTTGCAAATCCAGAAAATTCATTAGTATTTAGGACAACAGGTCTAGTTTCTCCACCTAGACAGTGATGATCTTAATCAGTTAGCAGCAAATTTTCGTTTTTTCTACACAGTTTTCTTCAGGAATATTATCTCTAGAAAATTTATGAATTGTGAAAGTTTGAAATCTTTAAGATTATGATTATCACTAAAATTAACATCAAACGTGTAGTCCAATATTTCTAAGTTCATAGCCTTAATTTTAATAACAAAATACACTATTACATGTAAAATGAAATTATCATGGAAAACCTTATCATCCCTTCCTACATAGAGACACTCAAAAATCACTCTAGAAGACTCCTAGGATGGCATTCATGAAGAAAGCATGTTTCTAAGGACTTAAGAAAATCAACGTTAAAACTTCGAAAACATAAAATATATTTTCCAGCCTTCTGAATAGATTGAAATAAACTTTATCCTCAAGAAGTTGTTACTGTACATAATTTACCAGGTATCTAGCAAGTTAGGTGTAAGTTTTACTTGGGTTACTTTTGTCTATTTATTTTGTCTTTACATGACTCCAATATCAAGAGTCGCTGTTCATTCTTGTCCACAAGTGATCAATACTCACAATCCATTAATCGCAGTTCATGTAACCTACATGATTCTCTCCTTTCCCATCTTTCCCTCATATTTTCCAATAAATATAGGGAAGTTAGGCTTCTCATGTCAGTCCTGTCATTGAGAAAATTGTGTATGGTAATCAAGGGGTACTATCAACAATATACCCTTCGTCTTGTGAGAAGTATCTATGTGTGAGATTAAAGATTAGGATTTAAGGATAGCCTCATTTACTTGTAGAGCATGTAAGTTTACAGAAAATAATGTAACTTACAGTTTCCATTTATAAGGATCCAACTTTGCATCAATATCTGCCACATTAGAAGCATGACAAAGTGATCCCAAAATTACAGCCACCAAGAAGCAGCCAACCCCAGGGAAAAGTATGCCCGCTTGATTCAATCCATCATCCAAAAAATAATTTATAGTTGTCCCTGCACAAACATTTCCTCCAGTTTAGCTTCTATTAGTCAATCACTTTGAGTACAATTTTCAGAAAATCATACTTGAATCCAGAGAGTACAACAGCACATAAAGCATTAAGAATTCTCCAGCGCAATAGTAATGCCTGCCACAAGACTTTTATTAGAAGCAGAACATGACACACACATCCTATATTAGCAAGATTGGGGGCATCCAATTTAAAATATCAAATAAAACAAACAAACAAAAATATTCATCAAAATTGACAGTTCTACCAACTCTCGGCAGTTGTAACTTCTGCACCAGCGCACCTAAATACACCTTCTAACACTCAACAGTGAGGTATATGTTATAACGTGAATTATCATTTTTTGCATGCAATAGTAGCATACGAAACAAAGTTTATTGTCTTAAAAAACACAAAATCCTCACTTTCACCATTTACCCAAAGTGAATGAGGAACAAAAGAACTCCAAATTATTTGAATAATGCAAACTAAAAGGCCTTACAGCAGATTAAGTGCAGACCCTAAACACTCTACACTCTTTAAATGATGATGAACATCAGCTCTTGTCTAATAATGAAGAAAACTCAAGCAACAGAAGATTTATCAATGCAAAATAGGTTGTAAATTTGTTGGCATTTCAATTAGCACCTCTAGAGTGCTTATTGGAAACGAACAGCTATGCACAGTGTGTGATGACTGCTCTTCAAATTAGGAGGGGAAGCTCCCTCTTGTTGCTGATGTTTGCATAAAAAGTAAATTAAACTAATGTTCCTATCTTTTTACTCAACGGCAGGGCACAAGGGTGCATAAAGCACAAAGCGTTGCAGCTGAGGTTATCTCTGGTTTTTGCAGATCTTAACTACAACTAAGCTAACTTTTAATCTATCCTATCTCCTCTAGATAAACAAAGCAAGAGAATATAGGAGCAAGAATGGAATGGTTCGATCACTTAGACAAATTGTCTCTCAGAATGCATCTGAAGGCTCTGAACTTCCAGATTTACACCAAAATAGAATCCACGCAAGTAATCTTCAAACGGTAGACTAGATCTCAGGATTCCCAAGGAGGCGCAATGCTCTTTCCGAGGTGTAGGCTGAAATGAAGACTACTAGAAACAACAAAGGACGATAATCTAACTCTCTAAATTCCCAAGGAGGCGCAGTGCTCTTTCCAAAGTGTAGATCGAAAGACAGATTATTAAGAACAACATACAATGATAAATCTTGAGACTTTTAGATTAAAGGCAAGGTAGCTCTCCTGATTTATTATCTCAATCTTCGATCAAAGGTTACACTTTGGGACAGCAACTTGTGTCAAAGAGACAATCACACATGAAGCTATCAAACCAAGAATACATGAACATGGATTGAACACACCTATCTGAATAAAAAGAACACAAGTTGTACTTAGCATTTTTCTATCACAAATACGATTCAAGAACATATACTAAGCAAACAAAGTCTAAGGCTTGTGAGCTCAACGTTTTGCTGCCGTGAAGTAAAGTTACAAAATTATGAGCAAAGGCTCTTATTTATAGAGACTCAAAGGAGTAGGCAACCCTAAAATCTCCTTGAGTTAGCAATGAGTTCTTGTCAATCTGCAAGATTTATTCCTATGTCTAAAACTAGGTGACCTAGCAGTTAACTGGAAAGTCGACTTCAGTTAACTGACTCTAAACTAAAAGTGAATTCCAATCTACAAAGTGCCTCCAAAATAGAGATCCACAATTAGTGGGATTAGACATGCATGATCAGTGGGATAGTGAGTTTACTTGGAAAGAGGCATCAAGTTAACTCATGTTGTCATAAATGCTATCTTGGAGGGTAGGACATCCTAATTGGGTGTTCACACCACATCACCTCAAGTCAACAATTCCTCCAACCAGTCATTGACTTCTTCTGCCTCTGGACAATTAATGCTTCGCAGGATGATGACATGTTGCCTCAGCATCTCTTCACCACTCGCAATCTGCTATTGATATTCAATATTCTTTTCAGTTGCGTCATCTAGCCTTGTTGACATGACTACAATTTTACTCAAATAGCAACCAGTAGGGTCATGTTGACGTGG
>VDFB02334951.1:0-17479 GCA_007258455.2 Sequoia sempervirens | reverse complement strand
AAAATGGACCAATAGTTGAACACTAAAACTTTTTGAAAATCCTTCACATTTAATGGGAAAATACATGTTATTTATTGTGCTCACCTTTTATATTCATGATAGGAAAAACTATTAATATAAAATTATCCAATGCTTGTACATTGCTACCCCAATTGTTGTACACATAAGAACAATATTTTGTCACTATGATAACAATACTTGTTTAAATGAGTGTCTTATTTTATTAAATGAGCATTTTATTTTTTAAATGATATCCTTATAGTGGAGAGTTGTGATATTTTATTTGGAACAAAAAAATACTTATTTCACTTCTTCATGAATGTATTTTATTTTTTTTCATATAACATTTAGAGGTTCTCATGTGTTCAAGTATGGGTCCATTTTTTATCAACATTTGGTTTTTTCTTTATTTACATTTGGACTATTTATTTACAATATATAATATAAATATGTGGTAAGACTGGGTATTATCATCACGATTGAGTGCACCCTCTCCCCTAATAAATGTTTTTATTTTGCAGAGAGACAATTTCGCATGGTTGTAGATCAATCGTCGTGTGATCTCTGTCATTCCCCACCATCCCGCGATGACCCCACCACACTGTCTTTGTTGATCGCGATACCATAGGTGAAGCCGAAGGAATGATAATACTTTGATGTGTCTTTAATACATTATGTCGCGGGTTACTAAAGAAGTTATAAGATGCACATGTTTTAAATCAACGGAGATGTTATAATATCGGTAGAAAGGTACTCGATGGTTAATAACAAGGCTGGCGACTGTGTTGAACAAATAGGATTGTGGATGGTTGAGATCCACAGTTTCCTACCATCGCATGATCAAAAGTTGTGAGGTCTTTATTGATTGTGATATCATGGGAGGGTGCCACGTGGATCTCCTTGGCAATGAGTAGTATGGTGGGCCCCTTATTGCCACGATGGAGACTATGGACCAGTTTTCATTGAAGGCAGTCATTCGATGATCTCACCAAGGTGAAGGATCGATGGCTAATATTTGAATTTGCATCAAATGTGATTAGAGTCATTCATGCAGCACACAAGTAAGCTTTAATGGCGTCTATGACATCTACTGCCATGGTTTGATCGAAATAAAGCAACTATTCATCTGATTTTGGTATCACAAAGCATTCAAAACATCTTAAATGGGGATTTTCGATGGATATGTTCTATATAAGAATTTGATAAGTAGTATTGGGTTAGAATACATGTTGATGAAATTGTAAAGCAATGTTCTCAAGGATCTTATATGTTATGTGTTAAATCTGTCATAAACCCTTAGATGTTTATGAATTTGACTCCTTCAATGGATATATGGCGCTGATGTAAGTTGTACTAATTTGTATGGTTTAGTATTTTTTTTTTCTTTACCTAGTGCTTACTACAAATTGCAAATCAATGACTATTTTACACTGTGGATTGTGTTGTAGTTATCTCATGCTCCAAATAGTTGATATTACTGATGAACATCCAATTCTATTTAGTATTATGCTATTATGTTGAGCTATTAAATGATATTATTTATTGTTGTTAATGTTGTTTACGATAATGGTGTAGAGGTTGTAAACACATTAAGGGATCACCCTCCCGGGTCTTGTAGAGCCCAAAGTGTAGGTCTTTAAAACTCAAGCGGGCTTGTCCAGTCCTTCGAAGCTTTGATTGGAATCTTCGTTCATAGGTAAATTAGAAGACTAACCGTTACAATAAAACAACTAAATGTAGAGGGAAGAGATAGAGGGATTCAAATGAGAGATAATGTAAGGGAGGGAGATGAGATAGAGGGTTAAGGGTTATGTAGAGGGGAGGGAGATAAGAGGAGTGAGAGAGAGAGATACTTGAGAGGGAGAGGGGCAGGGAGGGTGAGACTTGAGGAGAGAGGGAGGAGAGGGAGAGAGATAGGAGGGTAGAGGGTTTTAAGGGCTTCAGGAGTTTAAGGGTTAATGGTTTAGGGTTTAGGAGTTAAAGGTAGAGGGTGTTGGTTTGTTTTTACACTGTAACCAAGTTGGTCTTCTAATATACCTATGGCATTTCCAATTCCAATCAAGGGCAGCTCGAAGGACTTGGAACAACTGATGAGTAATTTAAAATCCTCCTACACTTTGGGCCTCTAAGACTTGGGAGGTGATCCCTAATGTTTTTAAAGCTAACCCTACACCAATATCATAAACAACATTAACACATAATGTATAATCCTACTGAATAGCCTCACAATAGATAATATCAAATAAAATTGGTTGTTCACCCATAATATCAACTATGTGGGAGCATGAGATAACCACAACACAATCCATAGTAAAATATAGTCATTAATTTGCAATTTGTAGCAAGCTCTAGGAAAAGAAAAACAATTATTGAACTACACAAATAAGTACAACTTAGATCGATGCCATATATCCATTGCAGGAGTCAAATTCATAAGCATCTAAAGGTTTATGACAATTTAATACATAACATATAACTTATAAGATCCTTGACAATATTTCATTACAATTTCATCAGTATGCATTCTCACCCAATACTACTTATCAAATCCTTATACATAACATATCCGCCTATAATCCCATTCAAGCATTTTAATTAATTCCTTGAATTAAACCTAAAATAAGGATTATACACACCACAATAGTGAGATGAATGAAACAACCCTCAATCATCTTATTCAAAATTTGGATATGCATGTACAGTGGAGAGACATGAGTTTGAATTTATCATTTCAACTCAAATGATAGTACTGTTATACAACATTAAATCCCCATGAATTCAAAACCGATTACAGAATAACTTAGAACCTAAATTGTATTTCTCTCTAAAACCATTGGACTTTAAAATTTGCTCTGTAACTTCACCTAGACTGGACAAAAAATTATCTAACTTGCTAACCCGTACTTCTGGCCTTGAAATCCTTCTTATAGAAAATGAAGGAGCAAACAAGCATCGGGCTAGAAAGTATGCATGTCACCAGCCAGTTGGCACACCTGGTGATATTCCAAAAATTGTTACAACAACCATCACCTTGGAGAATATTCTTGTTCATCATGTCAGCTGAGAAAATTTGATGCAACAAAAAAAAACCACAAGAAACCTGTGCCAAAAATTCCATCAAAGCAAAACTGGAAACCATTGTGACCGCAACATCCAATTTACCACTTGTTAGTAGTCCATTCATTTTACTCTTCTTCAGTCAAGTATTTAGTTACCATTTCTAGTATTCTTCATCAGTCGGCCAGTCAAAATTAATCACCTCATTCACCTTGGTATTATAAGGTGTTTATTTTACTACGACCTAATTTGCATCTCTTTCAAAAGCTTCCAAAAATGAGCAGGTACTAATGATTTTATCCATACAGCTCACCAACAAGTCATAATTTGACTCATCACAAATTAATTTAATTTGATCATTAATGACTTCACTTTCTTGATCCTGCCACTACTGGTGTGACCTGATTTTCCCCTTCTCATCAATTATATCCAGTAACAATGTGTTACCCCAATCATTAAAATTGTTCACCAATTCCCTGATCTTCCTACTCAAATCATCTGGTAGGGTCTGAAAACCTTGCAATGATTTAACCAACACTTGAGTAGGCTTTAATGATTGGGGCCTATTATTTGTATCAAACCTTGAAGCCTTATACATGACATCCAAATCACTGGCCCTAGGGATCCATTTTTCAATCAATGGTATCACTACTTCCTGATCCCTATCAATATTCTTTATTGCATCTAATAGAAAAGAATATAGAGAATGTATAGATAGAAATTTACTATCAACCTTTTCATTTAAATGCCTCAAGACAATAGTAACAATCTCCTTTTGCTTTGAAAGAGATCCCTCCTCACTTACCTTCAATGAAATCTACAATTCATCAATTCTTTGCAAGAGCTGCTTCTTTGTAGGATCAACAGAGCACTTTGTTTCTTCATCAATTTGTTCTAAAGGAGGGGTGAGAGAAAGATTATGATTGGGAGACCCTGGTGTGGAAACAATTGGAGAAGAAATTGGCACTAACCCTATTGTGGAAGGTAATGTACTGGTCCCTGGAGCACTTGATATCTCCCCAATCTATTTATATCTAAACCTTTCCACCTCAGTCTGCAACTCAACATTCCTCTGTTGCATCTTGTTGTATTCCTCAATCAAAAGGTTATACTTCTCCATTAGGCTCTTCTTTTCAGCCTCCTCCCTTTCAGCAGTCTTTTGGGCCAATTTGGCCACATTCACAATAAAATTAGTGGCCTCAGTGGTTGAGGTTTCTGAAGCTCTCTTTATTATTAATCCTCCTCTAAAATTTGGATTAATATTCGTAACATTTGGCTTTCTTCCTTGAGGGGAAAATGCCCAAATTGCCAAAGTTTCATATTCCTCACTGAAGGCAGAATCTTCCAATGTTGCCTTGACTTCTTCTTCAGAGCCTTGCAAAGGATGATTGGACTTTAAAATAGCATTAAAATGCTACAGCATCTGCAATGTCCCATTTAGGCAGAATCAACACACTAGCCTAACTCACCAGTCTTCTTCCCTCTTCAGGAGTGATGTTCTTAAATTCCTCCATTAATTCAGCTTTCCCTCCTCATCATTATCCTGGTCTGACCTGTCAGGCCTTAGTTCTCTTCTCTTCTTACATTTCTCTTGATATTCTTCAAATTTCATCCTCCATACCAATTGCAAGAATACAGGAGTTTTTACAAATGTATTGTCATATAGAAACTCCTTACATACTTCCATTCTTGAATCTTGTACACTTTTTCCTTTCATATCTAAATCAGATAAAACCAATTCAGCTAGCCTAGGAGGGGAAGGCATACCAACCTGCATGTCCTGATCAGTAACAATAATTTCATCCATCAGATCCTCCTATGGTTGATCAATTCTTTGTCTTTTAGGGCTTGGCTCGGATGGTGGTGATGAGGGATTGTCTTCTGGTGATGATTTTAAATCAATGATTTTAATTGCCCTAGGCACTTTGAATTTTGGACCTGGTTGTGAAGGCAACTTCATTATTTGCTTTCCTTTTCTGTCCACTTCCTCTTCATCACTGCTATCATCCTTTTTTCTCTTGTAAATAGGCCACCTTTCTGTAGGCCGGTATGTTGGCCTTGTTTCAATTGGCCTAGCACCTTGTTCCTATACACCCAGACTCAGTTCTAAATTTATCTTTTTGGTCCTCAATGTGCCCATAATTTCCTTGAAGTTCTCCATTAGAAATTCAATCTTCTTATGGTATGGATTGAACTCCAACAATGGATTATACTTCAGATCCATCTTATGCACAATATCTAATAGCTTATCATAAGCTATCCATTTCTCCTTGTTCAACTCTTGTCTATTTAGATCAAATTCATTTTTGATCAAATCCTCAGGAAAGTTGAACTCATGCACAAATTTTCCAGCCTTTATTCTTTGTCTAAAAAGGGCAAAGAAACCCTTAGGATCATGTTGCCGCTTTGGACCACACCTCAAATGGTAATCATCAAAGAATTTCTCAAAATGCACCCAACCTCCTTTTGAAAAGGAAAAATCAGACACCACTATATAAGTAGGGAAAAATATTCCCTTACCCCTCCCTATGAGGTTGTCCTCATGGATACAACCTATTTTCCACATAACTTCTACAAACCCCACTCTTGGTGGCATATTGTATGGCAATATATGGGGGGTTCCTTGAAAACCATATACTCTCAAAATAGTGTTGACTGGGTATGGGATAATGTCACCCCAGTTATGGAAAACTTTCAATTCTGGCTTCCTCCCTTTTGGCCTGAGGAAATCATGCAATTCCTCAAGGATCCTGGGTACATTCACCATCATTCTAGCCCTCAATCTAGAAGCAAAGAAATTATCAAACTGCACATAACTGGTGCTTTCCTTATTGCAAGATAAATCTACAGCCCATAATTGTACTGGCAATCTTTCTCCATCAACCGATTGCCTTAATTCCATCTTTTTAGAGAAAAATTCAGCATTCTTGAACAAGAACATATGCATCAACATAGAATACTAAAAAAATTGAGTGTTGGTATCATTTTTCTACAAATTTGATAAGCCTTCATGTATCCTCTCAGCCAAGAAAGAAGCAAAGTCATATGTCACAGAGAAGTTAGGGTGTTGTATTTGCACCCCCATGAACATGTATGCAATAGGCATCACCGCACCAGGACTGAAACTTGAAATCTGACACAATGAATAGAAAGTATCCAAGAAATTATTTGCAAAATAGTTTAATCTGAAAGGTTCCTGGTCACTGGGGCTAATATGAAATCGTGAACCTCCTGCCCTAGCCAGATGAGGTGGAAGCAACTTAGCTCTAAAAAGAGACTTCAACTTTGTATATTCTTGTTTCATTTCCTCAAGATTGATAGGAACCAAGTCTTCACTCAGTTCACTCAAGTCAAAAATCTATTAGACCTCTTCTCTATTAACGCTCAACATAACCTTTCCATCATTATCCCTAATTACCCATGTGACAGGGTCATATCTTGCAGCCACTGCCCTAAGTAAGTCTATGTCAGGGAACACGTTTGGGACCACCAACTTTCCCAAATCATACATCCACCTGTTTGAAAAGGGGTGAGGAAAATTCCTCAATCCATACTGTAGACACCTAAAAATGACCTAGGCCTGCAAGCTTCATTTTTACCACTTTCGTCCTAGCATAAGTAAGACATTTAATTATGTCCTTGGTCCACATTCAACTATTGATTAAATAATTCATAATTATTTAATTAATTCATGTCCTTTGATTCTTTATGATTATTAAATAAATAAATTTTAATTTATTTATTAAATACGTCACTAATTGTCTAAGTCTTTCTTTAATTAAATAGATTTCTTAATTTATTTAATTTTCCTTTCTACGTTTAATTATCCTTCACTATTAAATAAATAAATTTTATTTATTTATTTAATACATCACTAACTGTCCAATTAAATAAATTGATTAATTTATTTAATTAATTAATCTTATTTGCTGAATTAAATAATTTAATTTAATTATTTAATTGCTAATTTCATATTCTTCTCATTTTAAATAAATTAAATTATTTAAAATATTATGTCAATCCTAACTGTCAGTCCTTTTTGATAAATAATCTGAAAAAGATTATTTATTATCTCTCGAAATCCATAATTTGAATTATTTTAATTCAAATTAGTAATTAATCTTCCAAAAATCAAGTAATCGGGCAGATTCTTGATTTTCCAAATCTTATCTTCAGTCCGAATCTTATCTCTTTGATTTTTCAAATCTTGCAAATCAGTCTGAATCTTATCTCTTTGATTTGTCGAATCTTGCAAATCAGTCCGAATCTTATCTCTTTGATTTTTCAAATCTTGCAAATCAGTCTGAATCTTATCTCTTTGATTTGTCGAATCTTGCAAATCAGTCCGAATCTTATCTCTTTGATTTTTCGAATCTTGCAAATTTGGCAATCTTATCTTCTTGATTTTTTTGAAAATCTTCATTATCTAATTAATTTCCTCATTTATTCTCCACCATCGATCTATTTTTATTCCGACCGTTCAATTAAGGATTTTGCCCTAACCCTAATTAGGGATTCTCGGGTTTAATCTGGATCGTTCATTTTAAGGTCTCATCACTAATTTATCTCGTCCGTCCGTTCGAAATGGCCTTTTCTATAAAATGCCCTTTCCTTCTCATTTTTCATATCTTGACATTTTACGTAATTACTATAGGCATTTATTTACTCTCACTTATTCATTGTCATAGGCATTTGATTAATATTGGCATTTATTCTAGACATAGGCATTGACTTTTAGACATTGGCAATAGTCATAGGCATATCAAATCCTTCGAATCTTGTTGTAGGGCTTAGGAATTTTAGATTGCTCAAAGTACAAATCTGAGGGAAACATTTCCAGCAAGTAAGAAGGTGTAACGAAGATCAATCATGGAAGATGGAGACTCTTGGTGATATATTTCCTTTTCCTTTTCATTTGATTTCCATTGTACTTCGTTATATCATTGGATTTTTATGTTATTTGATCTAACCATTTAACAATCTATTTTTCCTTTGATTACATTGGTGAACCCGACATTTTGCAGAAAAATTCGTGTGTGTTCTTGTTTGTTTTCACTGTTTTGCAGGTTACAGCGAAAACGTCATACGAAATCCCGTCACCTTCAGTTGAGCACAGAAAAATGGGTGAATAAAATATTTTCAAACAGTTTCTGGGTTTTGTAGATCTCACTCTCAGATTTCCAGAACATCAAATGGTTTTAAATTTTGTTGAGATTTGATAAAGTTATGGGTATTTTACTGTTCACTATTTTTTTAATTTAATTCTTAAACCCGCGTTTTCTTTTGTCTATAACATTTGTTTTGTGCAGAATCGTGGAAAAAAAATTTTGGGTTTTGAAGGTCTATCATTTAGCTTTCCATGGATATCTACCACTTGAAATTTTGTTAAGTTTGGATGAAGTTATCACTATTTCAAGTTTGCTGTTTTCATTTAAGTTTTTATTTATTTTTTTATTATTTTTGTTACTAATCTTTTCTGGTAGCGTGTAGCGATCTTTTTCGTGTGTACAAGACCATTATCTACAAAACTACTAACTTATTGTTTGCAGATTCGCATGTCAAAGAGGGAAACAAACAAACAGTGTGCTTGTTTATTTCTAGATTAGCAAACACTTAGTTTTGGTGCTTATAAAAAGAATCATGTCTTTTGTGTCTGATTGTGCTTGTGGAGTGGTAGGTGAGTATGCTCTCACTTGGTGAAAACCTTGTGATCAGAAAACCAGACCCATTCTATTTTTTGTTAATTACCCTTCACGATTCGGTATATCGGAGTATCCTCTCCCCTTGCGCATTCGTGCGATCCTGGGTGTAAAAGAAACGGTTATCGACTCTAGAACTTGGGCCTGTCCTGGTGGGAAAAAGTACTCACCCCAGGACGACTCAGACCGGTAGCACCCTGACACCGAGGGACTTCCAGCCGGTATAAAAAAGTGGGTTCTTGGGGAAAGCCCAAGAATCACGAGCGTGGTTCCGACGAGATGGATCCGAAAGGGGACTCTCGCCGCATGGATCACGCCCCACGAACGGAATGCCCGAATTAAACACCCTTGTCTTAGTATCCAACCATTCTATTGGCCATTGCTTGATATAGTGCAGGGTACAGTATCATGCCCGAAGATTACTCACTACCGATCCCCTTGAGTAGAGATAGCAATTCTTGGGATGTCACTACCCAATGAATCCGAATTTGGTGTGCTCGAATGACGTTAATGAGCCGTGGAGGGGAGCCAATGCCACCAAATTCTAAGCTGTCCGCTCTCGAGAAGGAAAGGTGTTCATCACCAATCTGAGGTATAACTGGTGGGCTATATCAAGTATACAAACCCAAGGCCTAGTGGCCTTTTTTAGGATTGTGCTTATCTGATGTGTGATTGGTTACATTCAAAACGCTGTGTTTGTCAAGTGTTTTCTGGTCTTATCACAGTTCAAACAAAACATTCATCAAATCAAATCAAAACTTCCATCAAAACAACACAAAAATTAGGTTGAAACTAAACTGAGTCGCATCTGTCAAACCGCAAGTGATTTTCGACGATGCAACTGATTTGTCAAAACGCATCTGAAACCTGAGGTCTTCAAATTGTTAACCATTCGTCAAACACTATCATCAAAAAGATTCTGTCAGAAACCAAACTTGATATTGCTCAAAGTCTTGTCTAAACTTGCATTAATCACCATAGGTTGCATACCTCATTCCTTTTAGTTTAGTACATTCAGCATTACGTTGTCCTTAAGGTCCATACTTGCATACTTAGGATTAGGAAAATCTTAAGCACACCTTTGCAAAAACATTGTTTTCGACATTAGACCCTCTTGGACTAAGTTATCAAACCTCCTTTAGTCATTGTCCTTTTTTGTGAGATTTCTTCCAACTCAAAAGCCTAGTTAGGAAGACTCACTAGTCATTTAGACCTTGTCAACTTGTCATTTCCAACGAAGTCCTTTAGCAGTCCAAATCGTAAACAAAGTTCGAGCTTAGAAGTGCTTAGATAACCTTGTCTTACATTGCATACAAATTGCATACCCTTTTCTCAAAAATCCAAAAACATTAGTCATTCTAGGCGTCATTTTGAACTTAGACTTCACATAGTGTCATACTTGCATTTAGTTGTCACTCCAATTTGAGCAAAATCAGTTCATGGTTGAAACCAGACTTCAAAAACAAAAGAGACAAATGGAAAACTTTAGGCAAGACCCCCCATTTAGTGTCAACAGTCCTCCACATGACCCGAATTGGACCTTTTATGATCCATTTACCAAACAAGACAATCAACTTCCAGCAAACAGTACATTCGAACTCTACTTGCAAAGAGACGAAAATGGCCAACTACTTCAGGAAAACATAGAGGCATTGACACAAGACCCGGAGGTCTATCAGCTTGCTGAAACAATAGCTCGTTAGGACAGAGACAGATTTGTAGCTATGCTCTTGAGTGAAGGAGCTAAGTTACCACCAGGATTTCATGCCAACACGGTAAATTCGACACTTCATGACCCTAATGCCAATAACACACATAACATGTCACATAGTGGTCAACCTCTAAATACTACAAGCAATACTTCCTTTGGGACCACAACAAATACCATGACAGTCGATGCCACGACAGTAAATGCCATGGGGGCATCATCAAGTCAAAACAATCCCCCCTTGACAACTACATCTACTACCATGAACACAACTTCGACACATCCATCCAGTGGTATTTCACAAAATCCTTTGGGGGGACCCATAGGATGTATCTTTATTCAAGGACAACAACAAAATGCCAACACGACAACACAGTCAAACGTCATTTCCTCCCAAGGTATAAACACAAACGTTCCTCTTGTGCAAAATCACCAATTTACACAAGGTGGTCAAATAACACAACCCATGACTTCATTGACACATCATAACAGTCATGCTCACAACATCCCCCAAATAACGACACACATGGCTGGGGGACATATCCCAACA
This sequence comes from Sequoia sempervirens, assembly GCA_007258455.2. Classification (NCBI taxonomy): domain Eukaryota; kingdom Viridiplantae; phylum Streptophyta; class Pinopsida; order Cupressales; family Cupressaceae; genus Sequoia; species Sequoia sempervirens. The sequence continues at coordinate 6,465 of VDFB02334951.1, read as the reverse complement.
TATTCATCCAACATTCATACTCATCAACATACACCAAATCATAACTTCCAATACCAACAACACACGTCGTACATACCACAACAATCCGTACCACTGCAATATACCAACATTCACGCACACCAGACAGGAACACATGGTGTACCAGGTAACCCAACATACGGAAACGTAAATGACCCTACCATAGATGAACTCAAAGCAAGAATGAGAGATATGGAGAAAAATATGCAAAACATGTACATTTCAGGCAGGAAATCGGAAATATCATATGACCTAGATGTATACCCTTTCGACATGAACTTACGTATGCCTGCATTTCCACCAGGATACGTATCACCCAACTTCACAAAATATAGAGGCAAAACAAATCCCATTGAACATGTTCGCGAATTCGCAACCAACTGTATGGATATTGCCTACGAACCAACATACTTGATGAGACTTTTTTCCAAAAGTTTGGCAGGCCAAGCCCTTGAATGGTTCTCAACGCAAAAAGATATCCAAACATGGGATGAACTCAAACGAAAATTCATAAGAAATTATGCATACAACATTGACATGGATACCTCTATCACTAGCTTGTGCAATCTCACGCAAGAAGACTTTGGTGAGACATTTATTCCATTCTTTCAAAAATGGAGAAGCCTTGCTAGTCGATGTCACATTGACATTCCTGAAAGGGAAAAAGTCGACATGTTCGTCCAAACACTTCTAGGACCCCTAAAATTCGCATTGCAAATACATTATTGCACAAACTTCATAGAATTAGTGGAAAAGGGGGTCCAGATTGAGAAAGCCCTTATCGCAAAGGGAGAATTGAGATATGGTTCCAAAAACACGAACTTCAATCCACCAGCTGACAAAAAAAAATATTGGGTTAAGAATAAGCATGTTACAAATGACGGTGTTGTTGATGCCAAGACTGCAAATACTGTAGGTCCTGTATTAGCCCTGAAAGGGGTTCAACAACAAAATAGACCAACAACAACATTGACACCTCCCCCCAATACTTTTTCAAACAACCAAAATGGTCAAAACAGTCAAGGGAAATATCGTCAAATGAGACAATTTCCCAAGGGTCGCACATACACCCATTTGGGTGAACCCATTGAAGAAGTCCTTAAGAAATGCATTCAGCATGGGGTCATCACACTTCCGGAAATAAAACCTTATGACCCAGGATAGTTCAAACCATCATGGTGGAATGACAATGCACTTTGCGAATACCATCGAGCCAAAGGACATACAACCGCTAACTGTCGACAACTGAAAAATGTAATTCAAGATCTTATTGAAAATCACACAATCGAAGTAGGGGGATCACAATTCACCTCCAACGCAGATCATACTATTCACAAGAATCCACTGCAGGATCATGGCTCTCATAATGCGTCCACGTCAGGTTCACAGAACCAAGCTAACTTTTCCCGAGTCAAGTACGATTATTCTAGTGGACCAATTATAAACAATATCCGCACTGAAGATGGGTACATCAATACCATTACAGTCAAGAGAGCACCCCAGTGTAATGCTACTACTCGCAGTGGCAAGGTCACTATAGCTGGTCCGCCTCCTCCTAGACAAGCCAAAATCATAATACCGGGCCCATCGGCTAAATAATCACAACCTGCTGCATCGACTAAACAGCCAAAACCTGTCTCAACCCCACAACAGTGGAAACCCAAGAGTCAGTTCAACCTCATTAACCAACTAGGAAAGACTCTCGCACAAATATCTATCCTTGAGCTGCTTCGTATCTCTCCGGCACACAAAGAAATCCTAGACAAAACTCTCCTAGAGTCGTCAGTCCCTAAGGACATCGATGTCAATCAGTTTGAAACTATGGTGGGATATCTCACCATGCCACACCATGTCACCTTCTCGGATCAAGACTACTCATCACATAAAACCAACCACAATGACGCATTACACATAGAAACTTTCGTCCACAAGCACAAAGTTAGACGGGTTTTAGTAGATGGTGGAGCAGGGTTGAATATATGCTCCCTCAAATTGGTTAAGGCTCTTGGATTCTCTGATGCGTGCGTAGACCCAACAAAAATCATAGTGATCAAAGCATACGATGATGAGGAACGCTCTTCAAGGGGTGTTATCTCTCTCCCTATCAGAGTGGGACCGGTCATTGTGGACACAACCTGCCAGGTCCTGGATTTGGAACTACCATATAACATTTTACTTGGCCGACCATGGATCCACGTTTTAAAAGCCATTCCATCAACATACCACCAATGCCTCAAGTTTCCTTTTGACGGTACAGAAGTAACCATATACGGAGACCCCGACCCTTTCCAATATTGTACCAATTTAAGGGGTATCTCCGAAAACCGAGTACCTATTAATCGAGAAGCACCTGGCTCCTCGTCATCCAAGTACATCGACCCTTCCACACTCACGTCATCTTACACATCCACTCCATCCACGTCTTCCACCATGCCACCACCTTCCACCAACCCTAAGACTGAATCAACTATCAAAATCCAGGACCTCGGTTGTGGAGAATTCAAACTGAACACAGCCTACAGCATAACAACAATGCCTAGATCTCCCAAGGACTATGGTCGGCCATGTTTCCGAATGGAACCTCAGGAAACCTTCATAGTCCCACCAAATACAGTTTTTATCAAGTGGGGAGACATGAGTGAGGAAGACCTTGCTGACATCACGGGATGGATCTATAAGGATACGGTCACATTACCCCCATTACCAGTTCAAATATATGGCAAAGGTTATGACTTCATGAAGGCTAAAGGCTACGATGGTACTAGTGGCCTTGGAAAAAATAAAACTGGCCGAAGGGAACCCATAGAAACTTTTCAAATTCCGAAGTATCTTGGATTAGGGCTTGGATCACTTGCCAATGGCGATCGATGTACCTCTGGACTTTTAAATGAGCGAGTACATGCTTCTGACAATGTCGAGACTACTAGGGAACCCCTCACCGAAACTGACTCCCATGAGTGGGAATTTGGCTCAGAACGATCCCTAAGTGACTGTTGTCTTGATGATTTGTTTGTCGAACCAGGGGAATTGACCTCTGAACAACGATTTTGGCAAACATTCAAAATTGAACAAGCACCAAATAGTCAAATCCCTACTACCACTTCCCACAACACACAACAGCCATTATCTGACCCCCCTCAGTCCAATCTATCCAAAGTGTCAGACGATATTGATAACCAGGACTCTAAAACCTTCACTCCTTATTACGATAATGAATATGACACTAGTGAAGGAGAATATTGGCTAGAGTCCGATGTAGAGTTGGATGATGATAACCTCATCTACAACATCAGCGAATCCGTCTACATGCTGTCTGCATCCTCACCCCAATTCACTAGCCTTGATGATGGCATCTCTTTAGTTTACCCTGAACTAGTCGATTGGGACCAACAAGGACCGCCAGTTCTGGACACATTCCAAAATGATGAAGCCATTGCCGAATTCATGGGATTACGAGAAGGCATCCCTAGTGGGGACCACAAATCAGGATTTGCTATTGATTTAGACTGCACCGCATACTTCGGCGAGACGGTCCAGTCCTCTAGTCACAAAAGTAAAAATAAAGTAAAAAATAAAACGTCTCTAGGTGAAAACCGAAAGGCACCTCTTGATGATAAAATAGTAAAAATAAAGGATGTATCTGCGGGTGAAAACCTCTCTGAGGCGCCCAAAGATGGAGGACTGGACTTTCTCCCTGTGCAACAGGAGAAATCGGTCATGCTTATTGAAGACACAATAGAGGATAATATTTCAACTGTAGAAGACCCCAAGATGGTCCTATTTGCCGCATCATTGACTGATGAAGAGAAACCAGAATTTCATAAATTCTTTGCAGCGCGGAAAATCAACTTTGCATGGTCTTATGCTGACATGCCAGGATTGGATCCCAAACTGGTTCTGCATCATCTACCACTATTACCCAATGCTAAACCAGTCAAGCAGAAGTTGCGCAAAATGCACCCTCAAGTGGCCCTATTGGTCAAGGCCGAGTTAAAGAAATTACTGGATGCCGGATTCATAAGGTCTATAGATTATGCTGAATGGATTTCCAATCTAGTGCCGGTGACAAAGCCAAATGGGCTGATTCAGGTATGTACAGATTTTCGAGACCTAAATAAAGCATGTCCAAAAGATGACTTTCCTTTGCCCAACATTGACATCATAGTCGACCTAACTGCAGGACATGAGATGCTATCCCTCATGGATGGTTTCTCTGGTTATAATCAAATCCGCATTGCTCCTGAGGATCAACACAAAACAGCATTTACTTGCCCATGGGGTACATACTGTTGGAACGTCATGCCCTTCGGTCTCAAAAACGCAGGTGCCACATATCAAAGGGCTATGACCACGATCTTCCATGACCTGATGCACAATATAATGGAGGATTATGTAGATGACTTGTTGGCCAAATCAGCAACTAGGAAAGATCATTTGAGGGTACTTGACATAATTTTCAAGAGACTTGAAGAGTACAAAGTTCGGCTAAACCCTAAGAAGTGTGTCTTTGGGGTCACGTCAGGTAAACTATTAGGGTACATAGTTTCCTGAAGAGGCATAGAGGTTGATCCGGCAAAGGTCAAAGCAATCATAGACATGCCTCCGCCCAGAGGGATCAGTGAACTCAGAACTCTGCAGGGCAGGGTACAATCTATTCGCCGTTTCATAGCCCAATTGGCAGATAAGTGTCACCCGTTCCAGTACCTATTGCGCAAAAGTGTCCCCTTTGTATGGACGGATAAATGTCAAGAGGCCTTCCAACAAATAAAAAATTACCTGCTTTCAACACCAGTACTCATGCCACCCATTCATGGAAAGCCGTTGATTCTATACATCTCAACTACTAGTTCAGCACTGGGGGCATTGCTGGCCCAAGATGATCATGAAGGAAAAGAAAGAGCAATCTATTACATCAGCCGCACACTGATAGGCTATGAGTTGAACTACACATACATTGAACGGGCATGCCTCGTTGTTGTTTTCGCATCCCAAAAGCTAAGACACTATATGCTCAGTCATCAGACACAACTGGTTGCCAAGATTGATCCATTGAAATATCTACTCAGTCGAGCAGCATTAACAGGCCGGTTGGAAAAATGGGTCATGATCCTAAGCGAGTATGACATACAGTATGTTGAGCACAAGGCAATCAAAGGGCAAGTAATAGCAGATCAATTGGCGGATGCACCAATTCAAGCCACTCATCCATTAGTAACTAATTTTCCCGATGAGTCTATTTTTCATGCAGAACCGGCATCACCATGGAAACTGTATTTTGATGGGTCTCATACTGGTCATGGCTCAGGCGCTGGAATATTGTTTATCACACCACAGGGGGATTCAATTCCAAAGTCATTCAGGATCGCTTTCCCTCGTACAAATAACATTGCTGAATATGAAGCACTCGTCATAGGTCTCAAGTTAGCAATAAAGTGGAAAATTCAGACATTGCTAGTATTCGGGGATTCCCAGTTAGTAATCAACCAAGTGAATGATGACTATGAAACAAAGGATGAGAAGTTGCTTCCCTACAAGAGGATGGTAGACAGTTTCTTGACATACTTTCAATCGATCTCTTTTGAACAAATCCCTAGGGTACAGAATAAGGCAGCTGACGCAATGGCTACTATTAGTTCTCTCTTGGACATCCCTAAAAATGTGTCACAATTTGAGTTCTTAGTAGAGCAGCTTTTGATACCGGCATATGATATCCCAGAATCAGAAATGGTTTGTGAACTTGTTGGTCCCAACTCTCCTGGTATCAAGACATTTACGATTACCTAAAGTCTCATACCCTTCCACCGAACCTGTCATATAACCAAAGGAAGTCCTTCATTAGAAAATCCGCAAGGTATGCCATTGTCAGTGACACCCTCTACCGCCGTAGTTTCGACGATACCCTCCTTAGATGTCTTGACACCGACGAAGCATGTACAACCTTACGAGAAGTGCACGACGGTATATGCGGATCTCATTCGAGTGGTCCTACGCTAGCTAAGAAACTGACGAGACTTGGGTATTATTGGCCGACAATGGAAAAAGATGCAATTGAATATGTCAGGACTTGTCGCAAATGTCAAATACACAATGACTTGGTCCATGCTCCAACACAAGAACTCCGGCCCATCACTTCTCCTTGGCCCTTCGCTCAATGGGGACTGACCTCGTGGGTAAGATCCATCCAACCTCATCCAACTAACACCATAAATTCATTATTACTGCCACTGAGTATTTCACAAAGTGGATCGAAGCCATTCCATTGACATATATTACCGGCAAACAAATATCAAAGTTTATCCTTAATTACATCATTTTCCAGTATGGCCTTCCGCAGTCCATCATCACTGACAACGGACGTCCATTCAAAAACCAAGACGTACGTGAGTTATGTGAACGGTTCCATATCCAACACCACTTTTCATCTCCATACTACCCACAAGGAAACGG
>VDFB02334950.1:0-40958 GCA_007258455.2 Sequoia sempervirens | reverse complement strand
AATGTTGTAATGAAAGTCAGAATGTAGAATCAAAAAGTTGCACTTTGATTACTACGAGGAGATTGTCTCAAAAAAGAAATCAATCTTTTATTATTTCACTCCCAAAAGGATGGGGAAAATGGTCTTTGTTTCCTCTTCAAGACTTCTATAGGTCGTTACATTTTTTTCTCCATAATTTAAGTATGTTACCATGCAAGAAATACAACACATTGCTAGCCTTATCACTTTTGGAGGTTTTATCCTTGCTCTTAACAGTAATACTTTATGGATTCAAACACAAAAGGAGCACAAAATTCTAATACCTGGTGTATACTATGAAGAAGTAAGTTCTAAGTGTCCTCAAATTTTATATTCAAATGAGGATTTGAAGAGTTTTGTAGATGAAGCTTTATCAACAATTGGTGATCAACTGATAGAGGAAATTGCAACAAAAGTTCTTGGTGAAGAGCATATGTTTGATTTCTCTAAATCTATGTCCATAATATAGACACCCTTTTCTCCGCCCACTAATAAAAAATCTCAATGAAACGGGGAAGGAAATCCATGGCAGTTAAACTACAGGAGGAAATTGAGGCAGACATTCAGTCCACGTTGGGTGGTAACTTATTGGGAGGTGATGACAAGCAGAAAATCCAAGGAGAGCATGCTACTCTCCTAGGGTGTAATGAAGCTAATTTCATGGAATGTTAGAGGCATTAATTCCTCTAACAAGAGGGCTCAAATCAAGCACTAACTGGATGCTTTTGGAGTAGATGTAGTAGTTCTCCAAGAAACTAAAACATCAACTAAATCCTATGACAATATTAGTAAAAGGTGGTATAAATGGAATTCTACCCATTCACCAACACAGGGGACCTCTGGGGGTTTAATAACCTTATGGAATGCTCAGTCAGTGGTTGTAGGAAATATAACATGTGAAAGTAACTAGCGATTAATGCAAATCACACAGTTTGATCTTACTTTCTAGTTATTAAATGTCTATAGTTTGAATAATACAGTTGGTAAAAAACTTCTTTGGGACAAATCAAAGAAAATTATGGATCAGTTGGGCCAAGACAAAGTTATTCTTGTTGGTGACTTCAATGCAATATCTCCCCTTTCAAAAAAAAAACAAACAAAACAAAAAAAAATGAGGCATTTATCCACCTCCAAATGTAATGAAAGATTTTCAAGTCTTCATACAAGATAATGCATTGGTGGACATATTACCAACAAATAGGAAATTTACATGGTCAAATAGAAGGAAAGACTTTTTATAGATAGCTGAAAGATTAGACAAGTTTCTAATTTCACCAAATTGGTTGGTGGGTGATTATGTGTTAACATCAAAAAATTTAACTTTAAATGCATCATATCACTTTGCTATTTCCTTGGATTTATCCAAAAAATTAGTAATATCAAAGTGTAAGTCTACTTTCAAGTTTGAAGCTATGTGATTTTTTCATCCAGATTGTATTCACTTGCTTAGGGAATGGTGGATAAGTGCGCCTTTCTTCAAAGGGTCCAGAATGTTTCAGTTACGTAAGAAGCTTAAGCATATGAAACAACACATTAAAAATTGGAATCTGAAGGTGTTTAAGAATATTTTTGTGCAAAAGGATTTGGTGTATAAGTAGTTTTCAGAGATAAATGAACAAATTATCTCTCAAGGTATGGCTAATGCAGCATTTGAGAAATAGAAAAAATTGCAAGAGGAATGGGATGAACTGCTTTTGAGAGAAGAAATGTAATGGCAAAAAAAATCTAGGGAGTTATGGCTTAAGGATGGTGATAGAAACACAAAGTTTTTCATATTTCATCCCAAATAAAGCGAGTGAAAAACTCAATTTTCTCAATACATGACAGTGAAACAGGGGCATTGCTGGCTAAGGAAGAAGATATTCAAAAACAAGGTATAAAATTCTTCTCCCATTTTTCAGCAACAAAAAAAAGTGTTAATGCTCAGTTAGGAAGTGAAAGAGAAGAGATTCTAGAAGCAATCCCCAATTTAATCCATCAAGAGGATAATGAGAAAAAAATTTCCCCATTCATGTTAGAGGAAGTTAAGGAAGTTGTCTTCTCATTACCAGTAGATTAAGCGCCAGGGTCGGATGGTTTCATGGCAATATTTTACCAAAAATTTTGGGATTTCATTGGTATTGACATTTTAAGGGCAATGGAGGAATTAAGAAAGTTAGGAGGTATGCTAAATTAGTTCAATGTAACCCATATAGCAATAATACCAAAAGTCAATTCTCAACACAATTTTTCAGACTTCAAGCCTATCTCCATATGCTATACAATATACAAAATTTACACTGAAGCTATTTATCTTAGGCTGCATCCATTTGTTTCCCAAATAATCTTAGAAGAACAGGGTGGCTTTGTGCCAGGAAAAGAAACGTTTGAAGGGGCCCTTGTAGCACATGAAGTTCTTCACTCCATTGTCACAAACAAGCTTCCATCCATGCTTATAAAAATGGACATGATGAAGTCATGCAACAGAGTTGATTGGGAATTCTTGATGCAAGTATTGCAAAAAATTGGTTTCAATCATAAATGGTGCAAATGCATATTTTCCTACTTATCTGAGGTCAAGTTCTCAGTGATCATAAATGGGTCTCCAGTGGGTTTTTTCAGTTCAATGCAAGGGGTACACCAAGGAGACCCACTTTCACCATTTATATTCATCATTCTCGTAGATGCATTAAGTAGAGTTATTTAAAAAAAAATTGCTTAGGGTGTGTTGCAAGGGATATCCATTCCAAACACAAATATCATAGCTACACACTCCTTATTTTCTGATGACACATTAATTTTTGGTAAGGCATCTATAGTAGAAGAAAAATAGATAAAATCGATGTTGGATAAGTACACCTTTGTCTCAGGTCAAAAAATAAATGAAGGAAAGTAAAAAAATTATTTGTTTAATACAAAGGTAGTTGTTTCGAAGCACATAGTAAAGGTTCTAGGTTTTTAACAAGAAAAACTTCCCTGCAAGTATTTAGGAATTCCTTTCTTTGTAAGGAAAAATAAAGTCTCTTATTGGAATAAAATAATCCAAAGCATTCAAGCAAAAATCATGTCTTGGAAAGGAAGGTGGTTGTCATTATTAGGTAGGATACTAATGGAAAAAACAGTCTTATCTACAATACCCAATTATTTTATGTCTATACTAAAATCACCAAAATTCATTATAGCACAAATTGAAAAGTTGATCAAAATATTCTTATGGTCTAGCAATATGGACAGTAAAAAAGAAATTACCTTTAATTTCACTCAAGAAAATATGTATGGAAAATTTAAAAGGAGGTGCAGGGTTGCATAATATAGCAACGAGAAATATTTTAGTGGGTGCCAAGATGGTATGGCATGTGTACACAAAAGCCAAATCTAAAATGGTGTAAGGCCATGCAAGCCAAGTATCTAAACAATGCAAACTTGTCTAGGATTCTCACTATTTTAAATCCGCCTTCGAGATCTGCAATGTGGAAATTCCTAATTTCATGTAGGAAACTTCTTGTGTCTCATTTAACTTGGTAGGTTAACAATGGCAAAGAAGCTCTTTTCTGGAAGGATTCATGGAATGGAAATCCAACTCTCAATTCTCTTCATAATTTTGTAAACACATAAATCATATTATCTGAAAGTTGGGGACCCATAGTCAAAGACTATGTTCAGTAGGTAGACCCCTTGATGGGCAGGGTAAAATGGAAAGATTTATCAAACTATCCAATCTCTAATGAGCACAAAAGGTTACTAAACAAAATTCTTGAAAAAAGGATTGTTTACTAATCAATAGAAAATGATAAGTTAAGATGGGTTCCCTCCAATACTGGTGACTATTTAGTTAGAGATGGTCACAAAGAAATTTCTCAAACCAATATTCAAGTATACTATCAAAGGGATTACTCCTTCTACTGGAATGCAATGATCTTTCCAAAAGCAGGGTGCTTTGCTTGGCTTGCAACCAAAAACAAAATCTTGAAAAGTGATAGATTGTCCAAGCTTGGGATTGTGGAGCCATTTAAGTGTGTTCTTTGTGAAGCGGGGTTTGAAGATGCAAATCACCTCTTCTTGGGTTGTATGGTAGCTCGGTCATGTTGGTACTTTGTATCAAAAAAATAAATCGAAAATCTCCTTTTTTGGACAAGCTATGGAATCTATTCTCTAGATGGTCGTTGTTATATAAAAACTCTTTCTTTGCAAGCATATGGAGAATCATACCGGATTTGATAGTTTGGGCAATATGGTGGGCTAGAAATAAGTGTATATTCAGAAAAGAAAAATTGGTAAGGGATTAGGTATTGCAAAAGTTAGAGCAATCAATTTCAGAAGTGGTAAATGGTTATGTTCAAAGAGAAAAACATGTGGGATCCATATTCACTGATTGGGATGCTAAGCTTCTCAAGAATTTGTCTCATATTTCCTTACCTTTTAAAGGAGGTCCACACTAGCCAATTCAACGTAAAGAAGATCGATCAAAGATTAAATGGAAGCCTCCTCCAGGGAGGTTACTATAAGCTAAATTTTGATGGATCAAGTAGGGGCAATCCTGACACATCTAGAGCAAGAGTATCCATTAGATATTTTAGGGGTATGGTGTTAATTGTTGTATCAATCAAGCTCCAACCTGGAATGAATAATGTTGTCAAGGCCCAAGCATTGTTGTGTGGGTTAAAGCTAGCAATATTGCTTAAGCTTCCTAAGCTTTAGGTAGAAGGTGACTCACTGATCATATTAAATGCATTTAGGGAACCCAAAATTCAAAATTGGCAATAGTTTTATATTTTAAAACAGATTTGGTCTTTATTGGAAAAGGTTGGTGCCTATCAAATTCTTCACATATAGAGCAAGGAACGGTCTGGTTGATTGCTTGGAAAATTTAGGTTGTGATCAAAATGCAGACACAATAACACATGTTATTAATTATGATAATCTACATCCAAAATTTTTTGAAATATTAAAATCTGAAGGTGGCATGGAAGGTGCCTAAGTGGTTGTTCGATTTGGAAATCATATGTGACAAAGCATAGCATTGTGTAGCAGAGTGATATCCAAAAAAATTTCACTCGCACATGAGAAGGATTTCGTGCAACTCAGCGCATATATTTTGCACGTTAGCAATATGTGGAGATTAAAATATGTGCAACAAGGAGCTAATGGAAATCATGTCCTTAAATGTATGAAGGAAAATCCAAAGGAATATTATGCAGTATGAAGTACACATTCCATGTGTTGATGACATATATAAGGATCGAGTGTGATCTTTTAAAGTTGTCAGTCATTATTAAACTAACATTTTCCAATACTTATTGTAGGGCTTACGTAAGGCATATTTTTGTAATCATAAATAAAACAACCTTGTTTAATGTGTTCTCAGTTATGTGTGCCTTCTCCACTGATTCAAAGCAGAAATGACAATAGCCTTTTCTTTAAATAATTACTTTCTCTTTTATGTGTGTGAAGGAAATTATATGGAGCTTGTATTGGTCATTTAACATAAGTGTCTAGTGACTTCTAGGCAATTTTCATGGTTTAATTCAGTTTTTGGTAAGGAAAGACTAGCTTATTTACATTTGGTGTTCTCTCAAAATTTTGCAACGATTTTACATTAGTGGTGGCATTGTATGGTTTTGGGTTAGTTCAAATTTTCACAATTAGGTGGGGCTTAGTGTAGAATGTGGCAAGTATTGGTGTATCTGTGGTAGCTGTATCGCTTATTGGGTTTTCATGCTCCTATTTTTTTTTGTGGTGTTGAAATATTTTCTCAGTCCTCACTATCTTCGTAAAGCAGTCAATCAAAGTTTGGCGATCTATCAAAAGGGAAATCTTTGCTACAGGGAGCTTAGGTTTCATTTGTCATTTGTGGTGTGGTAAATCATAGCTTCAACATGTGTAGAAATTCATGGAAGGTGGCTTAAATATGGAATATTACCCCAGGAACTATAGGGTTATTTTTCCCATTCAACATTTGGAGCGTCCATTTTTAGGTTGCTTAGGAAGGGACCAATTGCAAACAATGTTCAAAGTGTAGTGTCCTAGTGCATACAAGTGCTTCAAATGCATTGTTGGCCAAGAAATCCTCCACCCACAAGCTTGAAGGTTAATCTTCCCTTCAAACCTTGTTTCAATTTTTATTTCAAATCTTATGGATTTGTTGCAAAGCTTTGAACTAGTGCAAGAAATTGCAAGGAAGGTAGTCAACAATGCATTTCTTGAAAATGAGGCATTGTTGAGAAATATACAGGTTTATGAACTTTGGAATGGGGAAGGGAATGTGGGTGGAATCTTCTAGTGTCATTTATTACTCCATAAAATGGTTTTTGTGTCAGTGTATAATGCCTTGAAGCTATATATTAAGCTTAACACCCTTAGCTTCCTGAACAGATCCCTAGCCATTAACAGTCTTGAAATGGGGACAATCGTGTCTGATAATTTTAAGGAAAAATATCATTACATCTCCTTCCTTCTAGTGCATAATTGTTTCCAAGATATAGCTCCAAGAAACCCAACTCCTCCTCATGCACTCATTCCAGACATTAATATCATTGCAAATTCTTAGAATGATGTGGACAAAAATGAACAACAAGGTGAAAACTCTGTAGGCATTGTTCAGATGGAGGAATAAGGGTGTGGAATTATGGTGTTTGTCAAAAAAAAATTTCTAAGCTCTTGGGTTTGGTAAGGTTGGTTGTAATTTGGGTATTCAGTATAATTTTCCATTAGTTCAAGTTCAAGTTGTGCGGCAACGTGGGTATCAATATTTTGTGATTCTACAACATACTCTTATTTTATGGTAGCTCATGCTAAGGTTGGTATTAGCTCAATGGGGTTTGATAGTGTCTACATCTATAGTGTTATCCTGGTTTTGGTTTAGTACTTGGTTTTGGCAAGGTGGCTTGGTATTGTGTGCTCCATCAATGGTGTCATAGCATTCAATAATTCAGTATTCAAAAGCTCCCTGAAAAGGATACCATAGAACATTTTCTCCATGCAACATATACTCAATATATTTTTCTATTCGTTAGCTAGTCTTTATTTTGAAGTTGATAGAACTTAGTATCTATTGCCAATTTTTTTCTCCTATTTTAAAATTTTATTTTTTGTCAACTTGATTTTTCAAAAATCTTGGGATGAACATCAAGTTGATCATATATTAGTCAGTTATGATGTAAATACTCTATAACCACCTTATTATATAAATAATATATATAGTCTTCTTGCCTTTTGCTGAAAAAAATAATAATATTAGCACATTCCCAAATCCTCAAGACAAGAAACCTCGACATGGAGAAATGTGGAGCAATTCTATTTCTCCTAGACAATGTTCTTCACAGGCAAACATATTGTCAAACACAACTTCCACTTCCACATGATCTAGAACCTGAAAATTTGGATATAACACCTCTGAACACCTTTGATCAACTCATTAAACCAGAAAAGAACATCTTTTGTATGGAAGCTAAGGTAGCAAAACAACTTCCTACACTAATCTTGAGAGGATAATAAAGCAAAAATTTACAGATCTTTAACAATTACATAAACTCAAATAGAAATAAACATAAATATCATGCATACCACAAAACAATGATCTATGTGGGGAAAACCCTTTCAGGAGAAAACCCGACACTCCAAAAGCCACCCAATCTATTATTCAGAAATCACAAAGATTACAATATACTTGCAAACCAAGCTTCTCACAGGAGTATCACCACTAGAGATCTAGAGATAACATGAGCACTATCAGACTCTCAGAATACATCATAATACCACAGTCGTAATACAATGCCCTCATAAAATAGGGTTACCTTCTAGGGAATGATAGGCCAACAAAATACCCACCATTAGATCTAAAACCTAATAATTAAAGGTCTAGATTTATAATATATCATTTATTTAATGTATGTCATCCATTTTAGGAGTTTTCTAAAAAAGTTAACAAAAATTTGTTTACACACATCTCACTCATCCCGTCCACCCTGTGATCCCATTGTATATTACACTTATCGATGTAACTAGCATATATATATCCTATCAACAATAAGATTTATATAATGACAAGGTTGAGAAACAATTTCCTAACAAATCTCCCACTTGTCAAACACCTTGCAAGAGCAACAAGAGGGAGTAGACATTGTCTCCTAATTGCTAGGGCCCAAAATTCCATAGCCTTTAAACACCATCTAAACTTCTCTCTGTGCACATAGGCTTAGTTAAAGAATCAGCAACATTAATCAAAGTGCCTACTTTAACCAGTTTTTCCCTACCATCTTCAACTATATCTGGAACAAAATGATATTGTACATCAATGTGCTTGGTCCTTGCATGAAATGTCAGGTTCTTGGCTAGACATATCACACTCTGATTTTCACAATAAATTGTCACTACACCTTGTTTTATTCCAATATATAAACACAATCTCTTAAGCCAAATGGCTTCTTTACAAGCATGAGTAACTTCCATAAACTCTGCTTCAGTAGTGGACAAAACAACCACAGCCTATCACTTACTTATATAACTAATTGCACCACCAAATAAAGTAAACACATAAGCACTAGTGGATCATCTACTATCAATATCATACCCAATCTAAATCCACATAACCATGAATATCAAGGGAAATCAATTCTTCAATCATATTACTATGACAACACAAGGAATAATCTGAGGTATTGTGCAAATATCTGAAGACTCTTTTAATTGCATCCCAATGAACTCTAGTAGGATTAGACATATATCTAGAAAGAACTCCCACTGCTTGGGAAATGTCTAGTCTAGTACAAACCATGCATACATCAAACTTCCAACTACACTCTTGTAAGGCACTTTTCTCATTTCTTCCATCTTTGATGGAGATTTTGGACAATCTAAAGTAGATAAATTTGTTCCAATAGAAAGGGAAACACACAATGGTCTACAATCTTGCATGTTAAATCTCTATAAAATTGAATTGACATACTTACTTTGGCCAAACCATAGCTTTTTGTTCACTCTATCTCTTTTAATTTCCATCCCAAGAATGTGTATAACTACAACAAGGTCTTTCATTTTAAATTTAGTAGTAAGTTGAGATTTCAATTTTGAAATCATACATTTCCCTTTGTCAATAAATAACATATCATCAACATATAATGCAATAAACATGAAATGATCACCATCAGTTTTTTAATAAACACAATGATCTAATTTAGAATGCTCAAATCCCAAACTCAACGCATATGTATCAAATTTATGGTACCAAATCCTAGGGATCTATTTCAGGCCATACAAAGATTTTTTCAGCTTGTAAACCAACTTATTTTTACCTTTCACCATGTAGCACTCTGGCTATGTCATATAAATATCCTCCTCCAAGTCACCATGAAGGAAAATAATTTTCACATCCATTTTCTCAACCTCTAGGTCATAAGTAGCAACAATAGAAAGAAAAAATCTAATGGATGTCATTTTTGCAATAGGAGAAAATATCTCACCATAATCAACACCCTCAAATTGAGAGTAAATTTTCGCAACCAACCTTGCTTTGTACTTATCAATACTTCCATCTGAACCAATATTTTTCTTGAACACCCATCTGCAACCAACAGGTTTTTTCCCTTCAGGTAATGGTACAAGATCCCATGTATCATTCTTTTTCAAAGATTATATTTATTCATCCATAGATATCTTCCAAGATTCGGCATCATTCATACCTAATGCCTCTTCTACAAATTTGGGTTCATCCATGTTAGTATTCAAAGCAAAAATACATCTCCAATCATTAGGTGAATACCTTTTAGGAGGTTGTCTATTCCTTGTATACCTTCAAACAAGTTGAGTTGGAGGTTCTTCCTCCTCTTCTGAAGATTTGGAGCTAGATGAGCTCTCCTCAACTTCTTATCTATCCATGGGCCTCGATTCAACTTTCTTAGGTGTAGAAATAAATTGAATCACATCTTCCTATTTACTTTTTTTTGGTTGCACTATAACAAAAGAAGGCTTAGTTTCTCTAAAAATAACACTTCTACTATATATTACCTTTTGTGCAACAAGATCCCAAAGCTTGTGTCCTTTCACACCATAACTGTATCCAATGAAAATACATTCCATGGCCTTGTTATGCAACTTTTTTCACTTCTCCTTTGGCACATGTGCATATACCTCACAACCAAAAACTCTAAGATGTCTTAATGAAGGCTTGTGACCCAACCATGCCTTTATAGGAATCTTATCAACAAGATCTAATGTAGAAGACTTGTTAATTAGGTAATAGGCAGTGGAAATAATGTTGGGTGAAAATTTGTAATCTCCTTTAAACAGATTACAAAACCTTGATTTCAACCACAACTATGTGAGATACAATCTCTCCTCTCAGAAAGGGGAGGTGCCCTTTGTACTGCTTATTGAAACTAAGGTAAAACTAATTAGACATTTACAATAACAATATGGGGTGTGTCACATTCATGATTCTCTCTTTTTTCAAAGAACATGTTTTACAATGTTTCAGAATTTGAGTTCTTGATGTGGTACAACTTCAAACTAAAATTGAGCAGTAATCCTAATATTCCTATCTTGTTAAAGCAAAGTTTAAGAGTACTAGTATGATAATAATAAGTAACAGATAAGAACAACTCATGAAGGCACAAAGTCGTTTTGTAGCTTTCACCAATGAATGATTTAAGATATATAACAAGAATTGTATTAGAAAGACAAAGTCTTCTAGATACTTCACAATAATTCCATAAACAACATGAATAAATACAAGCACAAAGTCTTGTAGAGAATTCACCAATAGTATTCAATCAATGTCACAAATTCAAGTAATAAGTGTAACTTAAAGTTTACATAGATTCACTCAAAGCCCTTTAGATCTCAATCACTAATCACTACCAATTTAATCAAATCAAAAAGATAATTGATTCCAACACAAAGTCTAGTATGCAACTTCACTTCTTTATTGATAAAAATTAGACCCACAAAAATGAACTCAAAGTTTCAATGTTTGCTTCTCAATTGGGCAGCACTTTGTTGCAAAAGATAAAAGGTTACCATTACAATAGAATCCTCTCTTATTTATAGATGGGAAAGGAGAGCTAATCTAGGAAAAACCCTAACCAACTAGTTGACTTATTCAAAAAATTTGTCCATAAATGTAGGAGAACATATTTGTTTTACATGTAATTACTCTTTCCAAAATGACATGTAAAATGTCAAAACATATCTACATAAAGCATGAAAAATGCTAAAACTGGGAAATCTAATCTAAGGCAAAATGTGGCCTTCTTCAACATCTTTCTTCATGAAACCTTCATGATGACGTGCACTTCATCACTATCTAGCATTGGAGTGTCTTTGGAGATGACGAGGATTCTTGAGATTAACTCCTCCAATGAGATTGAAGACTTTTTGATGCCTTTAAAATATAAAATAAGTTGGAAATCTATCATTTTGTTCATTGAAGCTATTGAGAAAGTTTTGTCTTCAAATTCTTCTTGGCGCTAAAAATTAGCCCTTCAGCATATTAAAGGACTTGGGTAGCTTCATGTAAAAGTGGTGAAAAATGGAGCTTCTACATGAAATATGTAAGAGCAATGAAAAACAGAGCTTCTACATGTGACATATGTAAGAGAGGTGAAAAACAAAGCTTCTGCATGAAATATGTAAGAGCGGTGAAAAACAGAGCTTCTGCATGAAATATGTAAGAGTGGTGAAAAGAAGAGCTTCTACATGAAATATGTAAGACCGATGAAAAACAAAGCTTCTGCATGAATAATGTAAGAGCAATGAAAATCAGTGCTTCTAAATGTGACTTGAGATTTGAGATGTAGAAGCGCTAAAAAACCCCGCTCCTACATGTGCCAGAAAATTACTAAGGCATGAAATATGTAAGCGCTCTAAAAATCAGCACTCCTACATGTGACTTGAGATTTGAGATGTAGAAGCGCTAAAAAACCCCGCTCCTACATGTGCCAGAAAATGACTAAGGCATGAAATATGTAAGAATGGTGAAAAACAGAGCTTTTACATGTGACTTGAGATTTGAGATGTAGAAGCACTAAAAAACCTCGCTCCTACATGTGCCAGAAAATGACTAAGGCTTGAAATATGTAAGAGCGGTGAAAAACAAAGCTTTTACATGTGACTTGAGATTTGAGATGTAGAAGCACTAAAAAAACCCCGCTCCTACATGTGCCAGAAAATGACTAAGGCATGAAATATTTAAGAGTGTTAAAAATCAGTGCTCCTACATGTAATATGTAAAAGCGCTAAAAATTAGCACTCCTACATGTGCAAAAAAATTTCTAACTCCCAAAATTGAATTTTCACAACTTGGTTTAAAATACAAATTTTGATGAACTAACAAAAGTTAATGCTTGGAATGAATCTTTGAGGATGGGGGACCATGCACGAGGACCAATGCAATTTGTCTCATTTTGCGTGCTTAGAGTATGTGGGCTACGAAATAGACAAGTTTCATAGGGGTTATCCCACGAATTGAGCACACTAAATTCGAGGATAACAAATAACTTCAGCCCAAAACCTTTGTTCTAGACCAGCACCACTCTTTAAATTCTTTAAATCGGCTGAAAACTTCATATTACTCTTTAGAAAATATAAATGAAACATAATCATCAATAAATGAAACATAATATGCGGGTTTACAAATCAAAGGAGCATCTATAGGACCAAACACATTAGAATGAATAAGATCTAATACACCACAAGATTTATGAGAACTCAAGTAAAATTGAACGTGATTTTGTTTTCCATAAATGCAATGCTCATAGAAATTGAATTTAATATTACAATCAAATAAACCTTCAACAAGGTTTTTATTTTTTAAGGTCCTTGACTCTTTTCTCCAAAGTGGCCAAGTCTATGGTGCCATAACATAGTTTTCTCTATGGGTAAGTTTGATTTAGAAGAAAGAGAACCCTTGGGTACCCAAAAGCTTTGACCATCTGTTGAAGATGAAACCCCCACCTCTTCCACAAACTTACTTTTCACATAATTAATATTGCACTCAATAGTGCATGCATGAAGCTTATATAATGTTCCATATCTGACACCTCTAGCAATCACTATAGCACCTCTAACCATCTTACATCCTATCAAAAAATACTTCCTTCACACCCACATCTATTAGTTTTCTCACAGATAATAGATCTCATGCTAATCAAGCGATATGCAACACACCATTGATCCTTTTTATTCTATCATCAGGAAACTTGATTTTAACTTTACCACAACCAACAATATTTAAATAAGAATCGTCACCCAAGTACACCTTATCTTCATCAAATTCTTCATATTCAAAAAACCAATCTCTATTAAATTCATATGGAAATATGCACCTAAGTCAATTAACCATGCATCATTACTTGCACGATTTTCCAAAGTTGCAATGAATGCATCGCCATCTTCCTTCTCAAACTCAAAATCAAAATCAAATTTCTTCTTTTCTTCTTTGCATTCCTTACGAACATGTCTAGTCTTACTACAATTCTAGCAAATAACTTTGGACTTTCTAGGAGATTTAGATCTCCCCTTAGACTTGGATTTGTCACGGTTCTCATTCTTCTTTCCTTTTTCCTTAGGTCTTCCACAAACATTTAGAGCCTCCTTGGTAGTGATGGATGCATTCCTCCTCACATCTTCAAAAAGAAAATAACCCACCACATCTTTAGTCTTCAAATAATAGAAGTACTCCCAATAGCCATAACAAGAGTACCCCTTGAATCAGGCAAAGAACAAAGCAAGATCTAAAATTTCTCCTCCTCATCCATTTTGACACCAACTGATTCCAATTGAGCCACCAACATATTGAATGCTTCTAGGTGGTCTGTGATTCTTCCACCCTCTTCCATTCTCAAGGAATACAATTTCTTCCTCAAGAAAATCTTATTCACTAAAGATTTGGCTTGATGCATCTCATCAAGCTTCTTCCATAGTTTATGTGCAGAGGTCTCTTCATGGATATTGATTAAAATAGAATTTTCCAAGCACAATCTGTATAGACCCTTCGTTTTACGGTCCATAACATCATCTTTAGCAACTTAAGTAGGATTTCTAGGCCTTGAAACATTCTCTTCAACAACATCCCACATATCTCGATCTATCAATAGATCCTCCATCTTCATCTTCTACATTTCAAATTTATTTTCAAAAAATTTATCCACCTCTATTCTCCCTAATGAACTTTCCATCTGAAAATTCCTACAACAAGATCACAAAAAAACCCAACAACCTACAACTGAAACCAAAGGTGATCAGGATCTAATGTACCACTTGTAAGGAAGCTAAGGTAGTAGAACAACTTCCTACACTAATCTTGAGAGGAGAATAATGCAAAAATTTACAATTTTTTAACAATTACATAAACTTAAGTAGAAATAAACATAAATATCATGCATGTCACAACACACTGATTTATGTGGGGAAAACCCTTTTGGGAGAAAAACCCCATAGTCCAAAAGTCGCCCGATATATTATTCAAAAATCACAAAGATTACAATATACTTGCAAAGAAAGCTTCTCACAGGAGTATCACCACTAGAGATCTAGAGACAACACAACCACTATCAGACTCTCAAAATAAATCACAATACTGCAGTCGTAATACAACACCCTCATAAAATAGGATTACCTTCTAAGGCAAGACACGCCAACAAAATATCCACCATTAGATCTAAAACCTAATAATTAACGGTCTAGACTTACAATATATCATTTATTTAATGTATGTCAAACATTTTAAGAGTTTTTTTAAAAAGTTAACAAAAATTTTTTTACATGCATCCCAATCCTCCCCTCCACCTCGTGCTCCCATTGTATATTACACCTATCGGTGTAACTAGGATATATATAAATGTATGTATGTATGTATGTATGTATGTATGTATGTATATATGTATATGTATATGTATATGTATATGTATATGTATATGTATATGTATATGTATATGTATGTTCCTATCAACAATAAGCTTTATATAATTGCAAGGTTGAGACATAATTTCCCATCATCTTCAACCATGAAGAAATGTGGAGCACAACACATAACACAACTATGTAACCTTGTACACTCTCTTCTTCAAATTTTCTCAAAAGAACTTGGAAACCAATTGAACTAGTTGCATCAACAACATCACAAACACACTCTACAACACTAACAATTTGTCCATATACAACACTTGCTCAACACCACACTAGAGGTTGGCATGGGTTGACATCAATGACAACACTAAGGACAACATAGTGCAACAATCTCCTTGTTGACATACATACATATACATATATATATATATATGCATGTATGTATGTATCTTCCTATCAACAATAAGCTTTATATAATTGCAAGGTTGAGACATAATTTCCCATCATCTTCAACCATGAAGAAATGTGGAGCATGACACATAACACAACTTTGTAACCTTGTACGCTCTCTTATTCAAATTTTCTCAAAAGCACTTGGAAACCAAGTGAACTAGTTGCATCAACAACATCACAAACACACTCTACAACACTAACAATTTGTCCATATACAACACTTTCTCAACACCACACTAGAGGTTGACATAGGTTGACATCAACGAAAACACTACAACAATCTCCAATAGATGGACACTTTTTTGCTTTATTCTAGGTTAAAATATGATGTCATTTCAATCCCATAGTTACTTTCTAAGATAGGAAGGTGACATTTTGATCCTTGTGCTATATGTGGATCATTTGATCCTTACATGTGGTTCATCCTCCATGATCTAAAGTGTTCAGTGAGCTTTGATGGAATAGTTTGAGATGAAAGATTTCGGCCTTTTGCACTAATTTCTTCTTTTATATGTTATTTAGCCTTTGGATGTGACTTCCATATTTCAATAAAAGTATGCTATTGAAATGTTTCAGATATTTGACATGCTTGATTGCAAGCCTACACCCACACTATTTCAGTCAGGTCTTGTATTATCTTCCACTTGTACTAATCCTTTAGTTGATGCTACATTATAGGTAGTTGGTTGGTAGTCCTTTGTACCTAACACATCCACGTCCTGATATTTCTTTTGTAGCTAGTCTTGTCTCATGATTCTCACATGATCCACATGAGAGTCATTAATAAGATTCCAAATGTATTTTGAGATATATTTACATTATTGTATTCACTATACATTAGGAGATCCTCATATAGTTGGCTTCATTGACTCAAATTGGTTGGTGATGTGAACGATAGGAAGTCTATTTTTGGATTTATTTTTTTGTCTTATTTTTGGCCCCATTACATGGTCTTGCAAGAAGCAATCTGCTATTGCATTATCATCCATGGAGGTTGAGTATCATGCAACCATTTTGGTCATCCAAGAGGTTTTTTGGCTTCATCAGTCATTGATTGAATTTGGTTTTCCTCTTGATAGTCCATTATTGTTTGGTGTGAAAATTTGAGTGTCGTTCATATTTCTCACAACCCAATGGAGCATCATTGTACTAAGCACAAATATATCCACATGAACTTCATATGGTAGTTTATTCAAGATGGTTTTCTCACTTTGGAGTACTTGCCTATAGAGGAGTAGGTTGCAAACATCTTCACAAAACCTTTGGCATCACCTCATTACCTCTAGTTGGGATCGATGCTTGGGGTGAAGGAAGTTTTCCTTGGGGGTCTTCATGAGGCCTCCTTCATGTTTTTTGCATGTTTTCATCTCTCTTTAGGAAAGGATTTTTTCCCATGAGTTTTTCTCATTTTCTCTAGTTATGAGAGATCTATTTGATTGTACATGGGTACCTCATTAGGCTTTCTTTCCATGAATCATTCATGTTTTCTTTGCTTTTTATGCATTGGATTTTTAGATTTTTTAGCTATAAGTTACACTTAAGGGGGGGTGTTAGAGTAGTCATACATTAGCTAATAATTGATTAATCTTTAATTGATATTAGGTTAATTTATTCTCATGCACTTAAGCTAAAATTAGGAGTGTTTTTTTTCTATTAACTAGAGAGCTATTATTAGATCATTATGTCTCTTCACATAGGATGATGACACTTATCATGATCTAATCCCTTTTATCATTTATGGTTGCTCTTATAAAGTAATCTCCCTCTTTGTATTATTTTATTATGTAAGTTTTCCTTGTTGAGGATATAATAAATCATTGTTTGCAACTCTCTTGCATGAAGGTATTTTTGTTCGTTGTTTGATCCCGCATCTCATGTTGAAATATTCGAGCCAATTTTTTTGTTTTTCAATTATCGATTACAACATTACACCCGTTAAGGTTAGAGGATAAACCAAAACGTGCAAAAGCAACTCTAACCAGAATGTACACCAGGATCCCGATGTGGGCAAGGTGTGAGCATTGGTCAGAGGATCTAAAATAAACTGCTTATGCTGTAACTCTAACCAAGAATGGCGCCGATGATGGCGAGCATATGGTCAGAGGATATTCTACTCTAAATGCTGAAAGGGAACTCGGCGTCAAGTATGTGCTACCCAATCCAATACGGAGTGAGGGGCGACCATATGACGGAGTGATTACAAAATTCAATGCTTGAAAAGAAATGCTGAAAGCAGGAAATACTCAACACCCAGAATGTGCTTGCTAACCCAGAGTGGGAAAGTAGCGACCATAGGGCGGAGCTATAGCTATTACAATAACTTCAAATGGAAATGAGCATTACAATCAGATTTGAACAAGACGGGAAATCACTGCCAGTACTACTGCCAGTTTACAAAATGAAACTCATTCGCCTGCCAAGAGCATAGGAATTGAAAGATTAGCATTACATCATATAAAGAACTCTCCTTGGCTTGATTAGAGATGCCAAAACAATAACTCTCTCAGTGACCAAATAATAATTCTGTTTTTTTCACAAATCTGCACTTTAAATTGAAAAACCAGCAACCTATGAATTTACTCATATGCTCATAACTCTCTCATTTCTCACCCAAATGATCTCAAATCTGATGCAATAGACCCTCAAAATGATGGCGCCTAACTTAGTAATAAGAAAGGGCATCTAAAAATGGTTATTAATTACTGACACGAATCCCAATGCACTCTAGAAAGTACGACCTTCAAGGAATGACGGATTTGCATTATAAAATCATAAGCTTCGTATTAAAATCTGCAAATACTCATGAAGGGGCGCCCTTACCAATAAGATGCAATGACACAATACCCAGAACGAGATTATTTTTGTTTTCTGATTTACAAATGAAAACACGGATCTGTTGTAGCTTAAAATGCAATTTCCAGAAATTAACTAATATGCTATAATCTGATCTAGACAGCCACAAGCTAATTACAATGCACACAACTCAAAGCAAACTCACAAACTAGACTAAATCACCACTAGTCGCTGTATTGCAAGCAAGAAGCGATGCCCGAGCTAGGAGGCCTTCATTCCTCGAAGCGATCCCAAAGCCAATCTGGCAGCATAACATTCCTGTAGACAAAAGATGATGCAAAGAGATCCCAAGGCTTCCTTTTATAAGTTTCGGTTGACCTTCACCAAACCCTAACTTCTTTTCCGGAGTCAAACCCTAATTATTTCACAGATGGCGTCCCACTTTTCCAAGCACTTTGTCTTTTAATATTAATTTAATCTTTCTTGAAATTGGCGTCCACTTTGAGCTTATAATAAACTTCATAAAAAATATAATTAATTCTCTTAATGAAGCGCCACCCTCAAAGACACCTTTTAAAAAGACTTGAAGTGATTAAGCTAGGCTAAGGGGGGGTCAACGTTAAATTATAACATTAAACGTGACTTTAATAAAATACCTCAACTTATCTCTCCAACTGCGCCCCGAAGCCATCAATGAACAAGCCAACTGATCAAACTGAAATAGGACGTCAACCATGCTGGACCCAACTACTAAACTGCCAAAAATAGAATTTACTAAAAATAGTAAATTCCGGAAAATGCTCAGAATGCCGAGATGAACACACCACTGCGAAGCTCTCTGAAAACCCAGAAAGGATCCGCCATTGAAACCACCAACTCCGAGCAAAGACATCCTCAAAATAGGAAACCCTAATTTATCTTCCGCCTAGCCTTCTCTCCCAAGGAAAGGGCCAACGTCACTGGAAAGATCAAGTTTGAGAAGGGGACATTACACATGTTATTCACAATTATAACACTTAATGTTTAGTGATTTTAATATAGGTCTTTGAGATGAGGACTACTAGAATAAAATAGGAAAATAATCTAATATTAATTAATTATTAGTTCCTTTTTTTTTTATGAGATGCATTATTCGGTGGCATTGCAAAGTTTGAGATCCTTAAAGATATGACTGCAATGTATCCAAATGCAAATGATGAAGACAAGGCAACAATTGAAGAGGCTATAGTCAAATACATGGTAACATTCGATACTAGCCTAAGTGAGATAGAGGATCAATTTCTAAATGATCTAAAAGGTGTGTTGAACATGCAAGAATACAAGAGGCTATTGCAGAGGATGAAAAGATGAAGACATTTGTCTTGGAGAAGATTGGTTCCTCATTGTCTCATGAGGATAGACTCAAGTCATCTTAGTTGTATAGAAAAAAATTCAAGAGAAAACAAAAAGTTAGCACTCTTATGAGTAGAGATAAGGATGATATAGAAAGGATCAGGAAAGAGACATTGCAATCAGTTGAAACACTTGCTAAAGAGTTGGGAGTTTCTTTGGGTGATGAAGATCAGATGCAACAAGACACACCCCTCCTAAAAATCAATGATCCTGTTAATGAACAACATGAGCATGATCATGAGAAACAAGAATAAATAATGATAGACAACACTCATATTGATGTAGAGATAATTGATGAGGAAAATAAATAAGATAAGAAAGATTCCCTAGAGAAGACATGAGCACAAAAAGAAGAAACTTTTCCTCCAGAAGATGAGAAGAATGCAAAAGAGAGCTCTGGCAGTGGTGAGAAGGAGAGGAATGATAAAAGTGAAGAATAAATCACAAACACTAGTGGTGAATCCTCCGAACCCTCTAGAGATTCATTGAAAGATCTATTGGACATGCAACTATAGTTTCAACTGGTGATGTTTACACAGCTGTTGCAGATTCCTATGCAACAAGGTCAAGTGGACCTAGATAAGATTTCCCCTCTACATAAATTATAGCTTGGTGATGTTTTTCATGCCTCTGTGAGAAAGGATATTCTTCAAACTCACCAAAAGAGTGTTGAGTTGGTGGATGAAGTTGTGAAGGTGTTGCAAGAAGGCCTTCTTGGAGTATCTACTGATACTTCTTTGTTAGGTATTCAGTACTTGAAGTTATTATTGCATTCCTTTAAGGAGTATTTTGTTGGTTTGGAAGAAAATATAGAGAAGGAAATGACAAATAAATTCAATAATAAAAGGATAGTTGATGTTTATGATAAGTGCAGTATTGCACATTCCAAGTTGCAAGGCAACTTGGGGGATGTTAAGAAGTGTTTGAATGAAGCCAAATAGTGATTTCAATTTTGTTTGAAGTGACCAATTTCTACAAGGAGCATTAAGGATCAGATGGACTCAATTGAGTCTAAAATTTCTTAGGCTTAGGTGTTTATGATATGGTGAATGATGGAGTTGGAGCTACTGGAGAAATCATTGAAAATCTACATGGTCAATTCTTTTTCCTACAAGAACAAAAGGAGAAAACCATAATGCAGTATAGTCAGCTCTAAGATATGGTAAGTGTTAGGATCACATCTTTAATTGGAGTTTTGGCCAATGCAGAGAAGGTTGCACAAAGGACAATAGTGCTTTGTTCTCCAAAAGATGGAGAAGACCTCCATCTATAGCTTGAGAACCAGTGCTACATGATTGGGAGGTTGCCAAGAAATATTGGGAGGCACACCTTCCAAAATCAAGGCAACATATTAGAGTTAAGGTGTACTTTTTTTTATTTGTAAAGTTAATTTTTGATATCAATGTACATATGTGAAGTTAGTAGATGGTGTTGCGGTACAATTTTATATCTTTGGTTATGGATAACATACTTAGGGGGAGCTATTCTCATGTAAATATATCAAAAAGGGGGAGTGAAGCAGAGATGTAATACAAATTTTGTACCCTTTTCCCTTGATGTCGAAGGGGGAGAGAAGTAGAGCAGCATGTTAGAGAAGTGTGTTGCCATCAATGACAAAGGGGGAAATTGTCGGAAACATGAGAATAACGGTATATGGTGTTTTCATTTATGGAAACCCATTGTAGAAGTGATGGTGTATTTGTGTGTACATAGTCCAGAGAAGTTTTGGAGAAGACTAAGTGTTTTGGTGAAAATTGCCTAAGTCCCAGACTAGAATAGTAAGTAACAAAGTAATAATTTTGTGGTCCATATTGCTCCACTTTGTAGAATCTTATCATGTGGTTATGAGGTAATAATGGTATCTATTGAAGGTATCTATATCTGAAGTTTTAGGGTTGCATGTCTTCCACAGCTAAAGATATCAATGATAGAGTATTAGGCTTAGTAGAAGCAGAGTTACAGGTGTAGAGTGAAAATTGGAATGCTCCACATTCCACCACGGATGATTATTGTGTTGTGTGGTTATAAGGAAGTGTTTGAGGATGTCATAATTATATGCACTCTAAGTGTCAAGTGATTTGGTTTTCCACGTGTTGAGTTATGGATGAGAAGTTGGTTCATTCAGTTGTTACTTCATCAATTTTTTTGTGCAGTGCTAACCTAAGGGTTTTGGGGTCATGTGGAGTTGAATTATGAAAGGATCAAAATCATGGGAGTAATTATAGGTCATTTCAACCTATTTTGGTGAAGAACACATTTTGGTTTCTTCTGCAAAGTATGTGGGTTGGAGCTTTGAGCTAACGGGTTATGGTGCTATACATTTCATCTAATTAGGCAAACCTAATTGAGGATATGAGTGTTTGCTAAATTCATTGTTATGATGATATGTTGAATGTGAAGGTGTGATGTAGAGATTGAGTGTGAGATGTGATATAGAGTGTAGTGCAAAAGGTGATAGTGGTGAAGTATGAAGTGTGTAAAGTTAGTTTTATGAGATTAATTAGAACTGTATCTTTAGCATGTTGCAAATGCATTGTTAGCAGATCAAAACCTAGTAGTGAACCATTCTTCTATTCTCTTTTTATTCTGGATAGTTATTCCTTTGGGTAGTGAACCTTTCTTTTTGGACAGTGATTCCTCCAATTTGTAATCCATTGTAACCGGTTATAATATAATGTGATCTAATCCTCACCATGGTTTTTCCCTTCCTAGGGTTTTCCTCATAAATCTAGTGTTCTTTTGTTCATTGATGTGATGCATTCTTTAATTTTTCTTTTCCATTTTTGCAAGTTTGATGAGATGCTTTGAATACATGTTTAAGTTGATCAAGTTAATGAATTTGAGTGAATATTGATTCAACCCCCCTCTCAGTATTTTGAGTGTTCAACACCCATTCCTCCTATTCCTCAAAGGATATCAAGATCCTTTGTGAAGATAATTGAGAGATACCAAAATGAAAGTAACTTGGATTCAAGCATTTCTATTATCCCTTCCGAGATTATGGGGGGTATCTGAAGAAATGCTTGTTGATGACCCTTTGGGTTCAGATATTGAGATTTATGATCTTAAGAGTTCTATAATTATGGATGATAGTGTGGTGCAAGTGTCCTTCACTTCTAAATCCCTTCTTGCACATGTTCTATCTATTCCAGAAATTGGAGAAAATTTCCCCCCTATTAAATTCACCAACCTTCATTAAGAGCAAATTAACTCTCCCTGTAAGGGTAGTACTCACATACAAATGAAATCCCTTAGTGTTCCTCACCAAATCAAAATAAATAAATAAATAAATAAAAGGAAAAAAATGATTTGGGAATTGAAGATTCAATGACCTTATTAGGGTTTTGGTTTGGCTCTATTCCTTATCCCCTTGCTAAGTCTAAAGTTGGTCTTGAGGAAGAGTGGAATCCGGTGAATGGGAAGCATAAGAAAAAGAAGAATCCTAATGTGGGGGGAGATTATAAGTAGGGAAAACCTTCCCATAGGGACACTCGGGCTAGGGAGGCATCAAGGGATGTGACTATTAGAAAACAAAGGACCCTAGATTTGTTAGGTCCAAAAAATTGAAATAAATGGTAATCAACCTCAACATGAGATGACCCCTCCTTTCTCAAGGTTTGTGGGTCATAAGTGTGTGTTTTGTTGACTATATTCTATGAAGATTCTCTCTTGGAATATAAGAGGCTTAAACAACCCTTTCAAGCAACACCTCTTAACAAGTTGTATTGTGAATAATAAGGTGGACACTCATGATTCAGGAAACTAAAATGACATAATCATCAAGGAACCATTTTCATAGGGGTGGGCCAATCTACTACAACACTCGGACTTAGCTTTTGGTGACAGGTACACATCAGTTTGCACTTTTTAGATCCACTTACAAATAACTACTTCCATCTATGTATTTTTCAGAAAATTACATTTATCATATTAGGTCATATATTCTAATTAGGGAAGTCACTCCAAATCATTTTCAATTCATTCCTAAGACTCAAAAGGATCATATCTAGGTCTGATTGACTCATCTTGGAGGTTGAAAGTCAATCTATGCACCTTGTTGATTTGCATCCTAATGAAATCCTAGAAATGATGGTCTATTAATCCTAGGTAAATTGGGAATTAAACTTAGGATAACCGCATTTTTATGTTTCAGAGATATATTAGTCTACTTCTATGATTGCCACTACACATTCCAAATATTCTCTTTATTTTTTCTCATAGTTTCAAATGGTTGATTGCAAGCCTAGTCCAACTCCCTTTCATTCTAAATTGAAAATCTCAGTGATCTTCACCTTTGATTGATGATACCTTGTATTAATAGCTTGTTTGGAGCCTCATTTATTTGATTCGTATGAGGCCCAATATTTTATATGTTTTGGGAATGATCACTTGGTTTATCCAAGAGCCCCATGGGCTACACTAGAATGTAACTAAACATATTCTCTGTTATATTTATGGTACTCATAGTTTTGTGATTCACTATGAAATGGGCATTAATATTGACTTGGTGGACTATATAGATTCATATTGGGTGGATGATTCTTGGGATTGTATATCCACTTTAGTTTATAACTTATTACTTGATTCGTATATTATTTTTTTGTTGATAAATAATTATTTTGTTATTTATCTATCTTCTATTAAGGCCAAGAATTTGGGGCTACTAATGTTGCCACTAAAGACATTTGGCTTCAACATACTCTCATTAATTTTGGTATCAAATTTATATAGCCATGAGCCATAATTTATTACACATAGAGTGCCATGAAAATTTCATTGAACATGGTTCATCGTCAACAAACCAAGTACATAAAGGTTCTCATGCACTACACTTAGATCTGGGACATATTTCTTATTGAAAACAATAAGGATTTGATAAAAGAATTGAAAATCCATTTTTTCTAGTATGATAAAATAATTGATGGCTGCAAATTTTATTTTGGAATGGAAATAAAGAGGGGAAAGGTTCATATAAAGCTTTAGTTAAGCCAAATAATGTATGTTGATTTTATTAATATGAAAGATTGTGAACTTGTTAATGTTCCCTTCCATGTTAGTACCAAGTTATCTTTGGAGCAATGTCTTGTGACTAAGGAGGACATATAAGTCCCACATAAATAATATTGAACTATGGTCAAAATTTCTTTTAGTCCATCTTTATGAAACTTTAGATTCTAATTTTTGTTATAGTGTAAGTAGGATGTTGGATATAGAGAGACGTTTTAGACATAGATTAGGCAAGTGTTGTGGATAGAAGGAAGTTCACACATGGGTACATATTCACTTTGTTTGGTGGAGCTATCAATTGGATAAATAAGAGGGAATAAATGGTTTATATTTCAAGCACATAGGTTGAGTATATGGTAGAACACATGCTTGCAAGGAGCTTTTTTAGCTATGTATATTATACTTATTTATTGAATTCATTTAAATATTAGTGAGTAATGTTGTAATAGTCATAGTGTCATCTATTTAGGAAATAATCCTACATTCCATGTTGGCACTAATTACATGGATGCCCAATTTTATTTTTTTGTGACATGATAGAGTATAAGGTGTTATTGGAGAAAATTGGCACCTTGGAAATTGTTTTAGACTGTCTTTCCAAACTAGCTAGTTAAAAAAAATTGTTTGGTGTAGAAAGGATCTAAGTTCATCTTTTCCCATAATAACTAGCTTGTGTTTGATCATGGTTTTAACCCCTTGTGCATTGCACAAAATAAATGGGATATTTTGGGTTAGATTGTATGCACCTTGTGTAAAAATATTATAATATTATTTTATTCCAGATGTTGTGCATCTTAGGATGTGGATGCCATAGTAGGTTAGACAATCTTGGGACTAATTTGAAATTTGTTTTATATAATATTAAAGATGCATGGAGTTTGGTAAGTCACATGCAAATGAATTTAGTGTCAAGGTTTCCTTAGAAATTAGAATTATTATTAGGTTAGTAAAGTCTTACTTAGGCACCCACCTTGGGAAACATCACTTACTGCATTGACTAGGAAAACTTAGTAAGTTTTATTGTTGTAGTAAGTTTAGGAAAAATATAGTATTTTATATTTAAGTATTAAGTTTTCTTGTTGCTCTCGCTTATATATACACCTAGGAAAATGGTTAAATATTGTGAGCACTTCTAATTAATACTATAATGAGTATTAATAATTTGATGTTGAGTTCTTTTCTTAAATATTTTTCACAAGGTAATTTTATGTTATGTGAACTTTATGTGTAATTGTTTCTATTTCCATTATTTCTAATTTATAAACATATTTTATTTTATAGTGATTATAAGTTTAATGTAAGTGTTACCCAATTTTCACCTATGGGCTCAACCAGGCAGGACCAAATTATGTTTCAGGTGTTTATGAAGGCCAAATGGAGACATTGTCGTGCATGACTAAATCATACCCCTTATGCATTTCTCAAGGGGCTCAGTTGAAGTCTGCCTCGGTCAAGTTTGGCATAAAGTTCCTCTAAGGAGAAAATCAGCAAGACCTTCTAGTTGTCTTGCCGACTAGCAGGGGTTCTATTCATTTTTGAAATGTCCCAGTTGGCCAGGCATTTTTATCGCTAAGAGGTCTTGCCGAGGGAGGTAGGCCTCACCGAAACGGAGGGTTTTGGCAAAGTTGGGGCTCTCGTTGAGATGGTCTCCTCGAAGAATGGTTCGAGCTCGCCAAGAGTTGAGGCCTTCGCCATGAGGTCTCACCGACAGACGAAAGTCACACCAAGGGTCGTTCAAGTTGGCATCGAGGAGACGGGATCGCGTTCGCTAAGAGGTCTTGGGGAAAAGAAGTTTCATCACGAGGGCAGGAAGGGATGTTCGCTATGATTTCCTGTCGATCAGTGATGTCTCACCGAAACAGCATGCCCTCAGCATAAGAAATAGGAGCTCAGGGAGATGTCCTACTGACACGATGATGTCCCAGAAAATGTTTTGGGCTTGGTGTGAGGTCTTCCCGACTTGCCAGTGCCTCACCGAAATAAATGATTGTCATCGGGGAAAGGAGCCCTTGTTTGCTATGAAGTCCTGCTAATCAGCGAGGTCTCACCGAAAGAATGGAACTCTAGGTGTAATGTTAAGCTCGGGGAAATGTCTTGGCAACGAAGTGAATGTCTCACCGAAAGGCTATGAGTTCGGTGTGATGTCTTGCTGATGTTCGATGGTCTCACCGACGGAGGGTGCTTTCGCCATGAGGTCTTGCCGATAGATGATGAAGCGAGCTCGCCGAAGGATTTTTCCTTCGGCATAAGGTCCTGCCGACGGATGGAGGTCTCAGGGAAAGCTTGTGCCTTCGCTATGATATCTCCCTGACCGAGAATGGGTCTCACCAAAACAAAATGCTTTCAGCGTAAGATGGTGGTCGTCGGGGTGAGGTCCTTCCAACCAAAGAGGGTCTTAGCGAAGGGTTGTGCCTTCGGCAAGAGGTCTCACTGACACATGGGTGTCTTGCCGACGAAGGAGCACAGTAGTATAATGTCTAGCCGATAGGTCAAAGTCTTGCCGAAGGAGTTGCACTCGCTGACAGAAGGCTTGGTCGGTGTAATGTCTCACCGACCAATGGGGAATCTTGTCAAAATGAAATGATAGGAGCTCAGGGAGAGTGGAATGCACTCAGTAAAAGGTCTTGTCAAAGGGTGAAGGTCTCAGCAATGAAAGGGATATCGGTATGACTCCTGAAGGCTCGCCATGAGGTCTTCCTGAAAATGAAAAGTCTTGTCGATGGTCTGGGTGATAGCCACTATGGATGTCGATATGACTTTTGGGCTCGCTATGAACTCTTGCCGATAGTTTTGAGCCATGCCAATAACTGTTGAAGAGCATAATCGCATTAGTGAGACATGATTAGTGTCTCACCGACATGCAATTTTGATGAAGCGACCTGTGACCATCTGGAAATCTGTGTGGCACGAGTTCAACCAATTAGGGAGAACTAGGGGAAAACCATTGTCCATTTTGACCGATTGACCACCCCTGAAAGGAAGATCGATGGAATGCAGAGATATGAATCTGTTATGAGATCAAGAACGATGGAGCAACTCGGTGAACAATGGCATGAAGATCTAATGGGAAAGTCTGAGGCTGCTTATAGAGGAATTCAACCTACAAATAGAAGAGGCCACGAGTCTCCGTAACAATTGGGATCTCTACTAGTAGAAGAGAGGGGATCGACATTAATGATAATGCTTTAGATCATTTAGAGAAACTCGATAGGGAGGTTAGAAGGTGGACACAGGGGCCATGAAATTAATACTGTGGTTGCAAAAGATCTTATGGCTTCTCTTGAGGGCGATCTTTCACACCGACATGGACAACGGGGATACACTTGAGGGTAGCATTAACTTCGTTCAAAAGATCTAGGGGCAGATCTTTCTGAAGGGGATTTTTTTTTGTAAGCCCTAGGGGCCGATGCACTTTTGTATATAGGGAATTTTTGGCTCTTTGTAAAGGGGTTCAGATTATGCATTCTCAAGAGTTAGTGATTTTTAACAATCCTTTCTCAGCTGATGTATGCTTTGTAACTCATTTCAATTTTTGGAATATAAAACACAGAGTTTACCTTGATCATTGTTGATGTTTCAGATTACCATCTTGTTCTTGCAAAGTGTTGTGCATTTTAGGTTCATGATCAAGTTATTTTGTGAATTTCTTCTATTCCTTTATGACTTTATCCTTTGTTTCCATGCCTTCCTTTGCAAAAGTATCATTAAATAAATCACAAACTATGTTTACATAATCACATATGGATTCTAGTATGTGAAAAATCTTTTCCTCTTGTGAAGAAGTGTGTGAATCAAACCTGTTTGTGATATATTAATGCAAAGCTTACAGAATTTGATGTGTAATCTTATGGTCATTGATAATTTTCAAGTGTAGCCTAAGTATTCCATTGATCTTATCAGTTCAGTGTATCACCATAGTATTTAGTTTTATTTTTATGCACTCCTTCTCCCTTTCCCTTTACAGAATTAGTAGTTTAGGTGATACCAAAGGAAGTCGGCCTTCTCCGGAGGTTGACCTCTGTTTACAAGAAACCCACATCTTTAGAGGTCTTCCCATGTTACACAGGTGTTGAACATCTTTAGAGGTCTTCCCATGTTACACTGAGGTGTTGAACATCAGGTTCAACAAGGGTGCAATTTCAGGTGATAATAGTAAGTATGACATAAAATATTAAGTCAACTCCCAAATTAGATTATCCATCCCTTTTATTAATAATGGCACAACAACATGCTATGTTTCTCTATGATTAATCTCTCTATGTTTGTCTTCTCTACCTTGTCCTTAGTAGTGTGTTCCAACACTTAGATAATTCTAGTAAGTGAAAATGGTATATTTTATTAGTGCTAAAATTGTTTATTTGTTGGTTGATAGACAATTATTACCAATAAAAAATTTGAGAACAACATTGACTATGGTTTCTCTTTATCTATAGTTCCACGTGTTATTCCTAATTTAATCATAACTCTTTGATTGATTTGGGTTCAATATTTTAGGGGAAGAGAAGCACTAGGTAAAACTTCAAATTATCTACCAGTTTCATAATTGTTTACCTATCATTGAAATTTATTCTTCGATTTATAAGAAATTAAATCCTTTTTCTCTCTTCCAATCTCAACATTTATCCTTATGCATGGGATTTTTTCATTTTTGTCTATGGTGATGGAGTTTGATGAACCCTAGAATTTTCCTATTTTACTTATTTTCGTTTCATACTTTTCATCCTATTTTTGATAAATTTCAAAGACATTCCTAGAACTTTTCACATATATTAAGTATTTAAAGCATTGAAGATGATATATTATATTGATAAATTATTGTGTGAATATTTGAATGTCTATAGAATGTAATAGCATTTTATGTTGATTATATTTATTAATGATGAAAGATGTCTTTGGAATAAACTAACCCCTACAATGAAGGGTCTGTCAACCCACAACAAAAGGATGTTTGTCTACTAGTCAAAGAGGGTGATCGCCTACAAGTACAATTTTCAAAAGCCAAAATAGGCAATGGTTGGAGAGTGTGAATATGATTTATTCATGGATCACTCCAGATTTTTACTTTATATTGTTATTAGGTCATGGAGAAAAGAAGATACTTGTACTAATAATGGTTATGGCTTGCCATAAGTTTTTCCCTATTAGGCACGTCTTCACTTATAACCATATTCTTTAAACATGTAGAGTCCTTTTATGATTTTGACACTCTTACCTCCACTAGATTTTTATTACTACTTAAAATAAGACATGATCCTCTTCTTCTTTTTTGGGAGAGTCGACTGTTGTTTACAAAAAAAATTCAGACTAAGAATAATTGAACTCTCAAAGATCTTATATATATGTATGATCTTGTGAGAGGTTGAAGATGGCTAGATATTCTATGCTAATTAGATTGGAATATAAGTATTGTTGATTAGATACTATATTCTCAAATTTTGTATGTTTGAATTACAATAAAGAAGAATACAAATTTTCCATGAATTTTTGAGTTAAGTTTTGAAAAATGATATTGTGGGATTGCAAAAACTCAAGAAAGGGCCACATGAGGTACTACAATACTCCTATTAGTTTAGATTTGTAATTATAAATAAAATGAATTGTTAAATTATCTTTCCTAATCACAGTTATTTGAATTACATTCTTGCAGTGAGTTGTAACATTAGTGTGCAAGCCTGAGGAAGAAGAAGAAAATTTGGAAGATTCTCCAACATGGAAATTTAATGTCGTTCTTAGAAAGATTGCATGAGCATGACCTGAATGCTTTGACTGAGTTTGTTTCTTGTTGGCATAACCGCAAACTTCAGATAAAGGGCTTGGTAGTTGATATCAATCAGGAGTTGATTGCTACTATGACTAGGTTGTCGATGGTTGGCCATAAGTTCTATAAGGACAAGAAGAGTAACGAGCAAGCAATGGCTCAATTTTTCAAAGATGACGAATAGAAACAACTTATCTAAATGGAAAATTGGGGCTATGAGCCAAAGTCTCTCAAGAAGGTATGGGCGAATAGTGTGGAGGTGATAATGCAATATGTGACTTTGGAAGGTAAGTTCACTGTAATCCTTGATCATCATTTTACTCTTTTAAACCATTTCAAACATGGGTTGTTTATTTCCTTTCCATTTTTTCTATTGTCTTCCATGGAGGTCTTTGTTTATTCTCACTTAAAAAATAGGAGAGCTCTAGTCCTCCAAGAGGGTCTTATTCTTTAAATCATGGAGCATGTTAAATCCCTTGTCCCTACCTTTGCAATTAAGGGTAAGGAGAAGATTCCACGTGAAGCTTCTGGCTCTTTTGGCTTAGATACCGGCATTGCTAAGGAAGAGGAGTGGAATGAAGAGGATGAGGATGGGTCCCCAGCCCCTGTGGCTACCTCCTTGAAAAAGAGGAAAAAGGGTAACCTTAAAAGAAAATAGACAACTAAGCATCTTATTCTAAATGAGTCGGATTCCCAATCTGATAGTGAGGATACGAAGGTGGGATCTGGAGATTCCACACTCAAGAACAAAGCTTTAGACATTGGCTAAGGTGACACTAAGGTTGGTGGTAAAGAGAAGGGGCTACAGGAGAATGTGATGACAAGAGAGGCAAATGATAAGCCAAGAAGGGTTTCCAAACACATTGCCAAGTTGAAGAACCAAGCCTCAAAAGATATGGTTAAGGATACCATGGTGCTCTATGAGGAGAAGGATTTTGAAGAGAAGGCAGCGGAAATTGATGACTCCCCAGTTGATAGCTCTCCCAACGTGGATCTAGAGGGGGAGAATAGGTTCAGGAGGAGGAGGATGTTGAGCAAAAGCATGTGAAGTCAAAGCCTCTAAAGGTAAATCCCCTTTCTGAGGACTTTTCCTATTTCAATGATGATTCCACCTCTATGTTTGAGCTTCTTGACATGGCAAGGGCAGGGGCCACTGGAACTTTCAAATTAGCAAAATGGACTCTTCAGGAGTTTAATAAGATAAACATTAAAATAAGACATTTGAAAGAGAATTTGAAGAATATTCCAAAAGGCTCAGCTTCAAATAATTAGATTGACAAAATTGTGGATCTTGAGGGTTCATACCATGATTTCAAATCCCTGTGTGAAGAGCGCCTAGCTAGTTTAGAAGCCAAGATATTGGATACAAATGCAGATATAAAGAAACTTCTCCATGCTTGTCACATTTCAGTGAAGAATAGTGTAGACTCTTTGGAAGTCATGTTTTGTAAAATTAGTGAGCTCAAGGAGGACCAATTATATTTTTCTAATTTAATGGAGAAGGCACACTCAGCCAAAGGTAAAGGGAAAAAAGGTGTGAAAGATGATGGTAAAGGCCCTGCTGCTAGAGGGACAACTGATTGGAAGAAGTCCTTTGAAGCTGAGGAAAAAGAGTTATTGCACATGACTGAAATACATAGAATCCAGGAGCTTGAGGTGGCCAACACTTTAAGTAGTATAAAATAGTGTATTGTTTGTCTGTTTGTCTATTTGTTGTGTGTTTTTCTACTGTTGGGTCTCAATTTATTTCCTGTTGTTTTGTTGTTTTGTTGTTGTTGGGTGTTGTTGATAGTCTATTGCTCTATCTCTCAAGCAACATTTTATATCTTTTGATGTTTTGGGTTTTGGGTTGTTGTTGGTGTTTTACTGTAGTATCTCTTGAGTAGCATTTTGTACCTTAAGTTGTAAAGGGTTTCGGGTCCCTTCAAAACCTGATTTTCCCATATAATCAAAATATAATTGAGTTGTTAAGTTATTGTTTTCATAAGAGTATTTACCCATAGCAGTTATTATAATTACCCACAATAATTATTATTTATCTAATCTATTTCTAGATAGAGTTGTGTGGAAGTGTTTTAGTCTACTAAATATGTAAGAAAATTCAAGAAAAAGACTAAAAAAAAGGTGCAAAACACTCAGATTGGGCCTAAGTTAAACTCAAACTTGAAAATTAAAGTAAGATTAGATATCATCTTGTTTAAGCTTTATGGAGTAATTTTCCCCTTTTGATAGCTTGATTTGTACACTCCTTCACAATTTCAACAACATAACCCCTTGTTGCATGATTTTGATCATAAAATGGATGAAAAAATGGATTTGTGATGGATTTTAGGATGCAAAATGGCTATGGAAAAATGGTTGCAAGTGAGTGCTTAAATGGCTTGAGCTTGAATGTGCAAGTGTAGTGAATGAATTTTTTTTAACTGTTAGGATAGTCATTTGGAGGGTGAAAGGTTGAAAGGCCAAGATTGAAAATAGGGATTCAAATCAATGATCTCAACACATGTGAGGATGACATGTGTCATCCTAGGGATATGGGGAGAGGTGATTTGGAAGTGAGGTGGCAATTAGGTGGAGGTACTTTAGAGTACCTTGGGAAGGGGTAAAAAGAGGTGACTTGTCTCATCCTCCCAAATCATGGGGAGGATGTGACAAGTGAGGAATTAAAAGTTCCTCAATAATCCTCCTAGGGATGAAGAAAGGAATTAAAAAATTCCTTGGAAAGGGGGGTAAGGAATTAAAAATTCCTTTTAATCTTTCTAGAAACCTTGGGGGAATATATTGGAATTCTAAATTCTAAATGGGCTCATGGGGGAATAAATAGGAATTAAAGATTCATAGGGAAAGGGAGATGACTTCTCCAAATGGATAAAGTATTAATGAGGGGGTTGACATAGGTACATGCCATAATTGGCATTATGATTAGATTAAGGTTAATTAATCACTTATTATAGTTGTGCAAATGATAATGATGAGATTAGAGGCAAGTGGAAAATTTATGGAGGATGTGACACTAATCCTCATTAAGGATGTGCACCTCCTAATCATGAATTAAGCTAACTGATTAGGATTAAGGAGGAATTATGGAGGATGTGACACTTGGAGAGTGAATTAAAAATTGATTTTAATCCACAAAGGCAAAATGACAAGATTAAATGAATTAGGATATTTGTTTAATCTTGAGAGGAAAGGGGAAAAGGTAAAGCATTTAATTAAATAATTAAACACTTTAGAGGACATTAGCGATATGATGAATATTAATTAAATAATAGTGAAATTATTTAATTAACATGAATATGGATGTGAAACAAATGAAGTAAGGGATAAATTTGACCACATGGGAATGGTCAAATTTAGGTGTCTACAAGATTTATTTCATTTAAGTTGCTTTCAATTAGATTTTCTTTTGTTACTATTCTATGCACAATTGATTAGGATTCCTAAGGATTCTTTGTTGCATATACAATGCCAACAACATCTCAAAATTACGATTCCTTGGTTGACAATTTAAATGAAGTGCCTCTAAGACAATGGATTGCATAATAACGGATCCATTGGTTCGTTAATTTGTATGTATGCATTATCTACATAAATTGATTTAACATAGAGGAAGCCCTACAAATTTGATCAATATTTTATTCTTGAGATTCCCCCCTAGTCTAGGGAAATATCTACTTTTGTTTGAATCCACATAATCTATAATTTAATTCCTCTTTTAAAACAAACTTAATATTTTTTTGGGTGAGAGTGACAAATCTTTCATTGTATTTTTAATGCCTTGCTATTTTTTAGTTGTTGGTAAATCCTCAAGGAGTTTCATTTTTATCCCATAATATACTTTATCATTTGCTCATCTCGCCTTTTCTTGCATTCTTGTTGAGATTGATTTCTTAGGGGGTATACTAGATGAGGTTTGGCTCAAATCTAGTGGTCATATTTGGAAACATTAGTTGGATTATGAAAGGTTTTCCTTCTAGTGTAAATCTTCTCTTACATAGATATTTAGTATATGCTTGTCTACATGAAAAGTAGGAGCTCCAAGGAGGATTCTCGATGGAAGGTGACTAGCCCTCAGCACTAATAATTTTTTGTTGATCTTGCTTTTATTTTTATCTCCTTGGGCTCAATATTCATTTGTTATTGGGATTTGATCATTTAAAAAATATTCCACTAAATACTCTTATTAGGTGTTCCATGATTCTTCTATAATGTTCCACTCATATTATTCTTCAACAAAGGATGTTTTTCCTTCTTGATCATGTTATGAATCCCCTCCATAGACATTGGATATTGAGCCAAAAAAAAATTATGTTGGATCTCTTTGGGGTTGTTCTCCTACATTTACCCAATGTAACATACCAACCCTTCTATGAAGTAAAAATTTCAACATTTCACGCTAAGTGAATACTCTATGATGTCACGACATAGCAATAAAAAAATTTCTTCCCATCATGTAAATTACATGCATAATTGAAACAACACTATTTAAAAACTCCACTTGCACTCCATTGTAATTTTACAAATCTTCCAAATACATAGATATTATATTGAATGAACTTAAGTATAACATTCATGATTACATCTTTCTACATAAATGGATACATGATATGCTCATAGCTCCTCTAAGCTTCATCTGATAATATCTATACAAATTGGTCTTGGTGTCCCCGCATCGGTGCATACATTCTGAATGTCCCTGCTTTTTGTTGCAAAAACTCTAGTTGTCCCTGATACTAGCATATGCATCCACAAACAGTGGCCACCAACTGGTGAGGAGAAGCATCACTCAAGTGCTTTTCCACCAACCACGGACTCATATGCAATCCCCCGCACATCTATCAGAGATAGATGGCCCTACCCTTTGACGAAGAGATTGGTTGGGAAACCTTGTATCCATAGCCTATCTGAGCTTAGTGTTGTGTCCTACATGACTAGACCTTGTAATCCCACAATCTCGAACTAGCATGTAATACTAGAACATAGCGAATTTGACAGTGTAAACAGTGGCTACTTACACTACTTTGGACAAAGTATTCTCACCCAGTATAATCGAATGAAGATCAATCTATTCACACACTTCTACTAGCTCAGTTTGGATCCTAACTGTTCATATACTATGTATAGGTAATTTCCTTCCCTAGGTAATCTTTAACCTCAAAAACAACCTATTTTCCTTTCCAAAAACTCTATGATATCTTATCGATATTCCCATCCTTGGTATAAGCTTTCCTATTCCATGAGATAACTTAACATAGACAAGCCATTCACTACAAAGACAATCTAATCACAAGTGTAACTTTATAGTCTAGAGCATAGCTACATAAGCCTTAACATAAACATAGATTAAATATATATAACTGACTCCCTTTAGTATTATACCATGTCAATAAGTGATTCATACCAATGATCAATCTCAATTGAAGGTTAATCATATCAATGGATGATTCCAATCAAGAGTGTGTTCCCCTGAGTAAAAAGGGATGATTCAAGAGTTGAATCTCATCAACATTATGACTTCATAGTGAGAGTATAAAGCAACCACCCTAGTAGCAACTCTTACTCAATAAATGATATTACCTATGTCTATGTTCATATAGTACCTCATAGGCTCAAGTGATTTACTCAATCACAATAGCTATCCTAGTTAAATAAATAACTTGGCTTAGAGTAACTCATATACCACTCATGTTTAATCATATCTAGTATGTAATACCTAAGGTAAACACCAACCTCCTATTATGGAGTACATACAAGCACATCATAAAAATAGCAGAAAGCCTTATATTCCCTTTTCAATGACATTCTAAATCCTCTAAATGCAAGTACTTGGAAAAGACAATTCAAGCATACATGGAGAACAATTCTTTCACAAATAAAATGACAAAGAAGAATATCCTCATGCTTGTTATTGCTTGTCTAATCAATTGACAGTTGTATAGTAGCAAAATTGCACCCCTTGCAATTTCACATACATTCTTGTGTCCGCTTTAGTGTCCACTCCTTTAGCATCATGAGTAGGCTCATTTTAGCCCCTGCATCAGCCTTTTTCCCTCTTAGGATGCTCCAACACCCTTTTTAGCAGCCACCCTCACATGTCATCATTGCATCAAACTTTGTCACTTCCTATTTTTGTCATTTTGTAGTGTGACATGTCTGAACACTAGCATAGCGCATAGACATCCACGTAGCGTGCTAGCATCCTACGATGTTTCAACGTTCAAATAACTATTTTTGTGCATGTTTGCCACTTGTCAATGAGTTTTGTCGGTGGTAGTGGCTAGGAATGCCCGAAAATGGCTCAAGAAGCTTCTTTTCTCTCCTTAAAAGCGGTCTTTTCACTCCATTTGCATCTTCTAAGTTCTTCTAGCCCCATTCCTCTTCCTCTACCATCTTACTCTTGCTTGCACAACCCTCTTATTTGTTACAACAACACTCTCAAGCTCTCTTTGCAACACACTCTTGGCTCTTGCAGCTATCTTGTTTTCCCTCTTTGTAGCTCCTTTGGCTCTTGCAACTTCATCTCCCTTACTTCATGCTTATGAGCATCTTAGGATTTTGTATCTCCTCTCTCTTGCATTCTTACTTCATGATACGAGTTCTCCTCCTTGAGCAGGGATTACTTTTATCACCTCTTTCGTGATACAGGTTCTCCTACTCAAACGGAGTTTGCTTTTATCACACGCTTACTTGGTGGTGTGGGTCCTACACCTTGAGCGGGTTTTGCTTTCACCACATGCTTTTTCCATTTCGGTTACACTCTCTCTTTCTATCTTGGCTTTTCGTGGAGGTGGGAACACCAAAATGGGGGTTTGATTAAGGCAAACCCCTATACAGCCCCAACATTCTCTCTAGATATCTTACAGATGCAGGTTTTGAAGACATTCATCTTGTTGGAGGCTCCATCACTTGCGTAGTTGTGAGAACTTTCTTTCTCTTCTTTATCTTTATCATGTATCTTGCTTTATTCTCATTTCCATCACTTTCTATCACTTTCTATTACTTTATCACATTCTATAACTTCTCAATAATCTGAGTAGAAGTAGTCATTTAGGCATTTTCTTAGACATTGTTGTTCTCCGGTCTGTACGAGACGCCAGTGCGTCGCGCTATCATCTGTATTCCGCATTGACATCCTTTGGCTGAGAGCCTATCAATTTGTCTAGAAAATATTTGTGACCTGCTCTTTTGGATTTTGAAACTCTCATTGTTGTTCCTGAGGTAGTTTAGGGAAGTTCACCTCGGGAGGCTCTCTAAATGAAGAGAACTCATGAGTAGCGAATCCCCCTCTTCTACATTTTGGTGAACCTGACGTGAAGAAGAAAATATTTCAAAAAGCTAGGAATTTATTTACCCCTACTTGGTGGGGTCATAACTTTTGACGCAAGTTCTGACTTCAAATTTTGCTTTGAAGACCTCTGAAAATGTAAATTACTAGAACATAGAAAATACCGAAAAAATTGTAATGGATTTAATATCTTCTTTTATTAGTTTAGTATCTAATTTCATTCAAAATGTCAATGATATTTCATTTCATGCACGTGATGGTGACTTGGCCTTGCCTATGTCACTTGGTATCTTTGATCCTTCCCACAAAATTCCTCTTTCTTCAGAGGATATTTTGGCCCAAGAAGATGAAATCATTGATACCTTTCTTAACATTACTCTATCTTCTCTCCATTCCAATGCACTCTCTTCTAGAGATTATGCATTAGTGAATGATGATTCTCATCTTCATTCCAATGCACTCTCTTCTAGAGATGTTGCATTCATGAATGATGAATCTTCCCTTCATTCCAATGCAC
Organism: Sequoia sempervirens; assembly: GCA_007258455.2. NCBI lineage: Eukaryota > Viridiplantae > Streptophyta > Pinopsida > Cupressales > Cupressaceae > Sequoia > Sequoia sempervirens. Next base: position 2,915 of record VDFB02334950.1, on the reverse strand, counting down.
TCTCTTCTAGAGAAGATGCATTTGTGAATGATGAATCTCTTCTCTATTCCAATGCACTCTCCTCCAGAGATGATGCATTAGCGAATGATAAATCTTCTTCCACATTTGATCTTGTTTGGATCGATGTTGAGAATGTGCATTCAAATAATTATTCTACTAGTTGTGATGAGTCACTAAATGTAATCTATGTCTTTGTTTCCCCTCAAAGGCCTAAGAGACTTGTCATTTATGTGACTCAAACTAGTCCTTCTCCTAAAAGGATTTGATCTATCAATGGGGTTCCTTTTGATAGTGACTCTCTTGATCTTTCTATGGCTCCCTCTTACAGAGCGATAGTCCATGCTTATGAGAATAGAATGAATAAACAACCAAGCTTCCTCAAGCACCTAAACCTGCAACTAAAGCACTTAGTGATTATGATCCTGTCAAGCAACTTGAAGTTACTCCGGCTAAGATCTCACTATGGGACTTGCTTCAGTCTGCTATGATTTATCAATTTATGCTTCAAGAATCCTTGCAAAATACCCTCTTTCCTTCTTTCGCTACACTAATGGATGCTAATGTGTTGATGGCGTATATTCCTGTGGATTCGCCGAATATCACATTCTATCCGCAAGAGCTCCCATCTCTAGAAGTATAGAAGCAAGCAGACCCTTTAATGATTATAGTTAATATTAATAAAATTGGCATTAGACGTACTCCCATTGATGTCGGTTCAATGCTCAATGTGTGTATCATCGATCTATTGCCTAAGATTAATATTGATCCATCTTCTCTTAATGCTTCTTTTGTTGTCATTCGTGGGTTCAATAATGTTGGTTGACAATCACTGAGCATGATAGTCTTTCCTTTGAGGTTGGGACTCATTACCATAGCCACCCTCATTTGTGTTATGTCAAAAAAATTACCATTTAACCTTCTTCTTGGTAGACCATGGATTCACGCTATGGGTGTAGTCTCGTCTACCTTGCATAAATCTATTAAGTTCATTGCTAACAATAAAGTAGTCATAGTTGAGGCTGACCTTGAGGCTATGCACTTATGTGAGGTGGCAGCTACCGGTTGAGCTTTGGTTGTGCATACCCTTATTCCTTTAGTGTCATCCATTGTTTCGATATTTACCTCAACAGTACCCACTACAAAGGATACTCGTGAGATAAATGTCCCTGAGGAAGATCTTTCTAAAGTAAGAGATCTTAAGTCTATTCCTTCTACCTCTTCTCATGAAAATGCATGTCTTGGTGATGATTGGGGTTCTTTAGACTTTACAGAATCCTTCATAAGGGAATATAAATTCAACCCAATCCACTTAGACCTTCCAATAACATCATCCACACCCGTTATCGAAGATAATCATTCTTCTGCATCATGGGGTAATGTGGATGCAAGTTACAATGTTCTTAGCATTGATCCTCCTTCTGAGGAAGATTATTACACTTCTGCTAAAGAGGATGTTGTTGGAAGTCTTGTTAAAAAGGATGATGGTGATCTCATAAAGGATTGTGATCCCCATTGTTGGGATAATGCTCTTTATGTAGATCCTCCTCCTTTCCAAGATTTGCAAACATGTTATGGCCCTAGCTTTAAGCTCGTCTCTAAATATGGATATGAACGTAAAGGTTGTGGGCATAAGGAACAAGGCATTCAGGTCCCTATAGAATTTACACCTCGTAAGCATAATTTGGGGCTTGGTTACTCGAATGAACAGTCTAAATAGAAACCATGGTTGAATGGTGGCATGAATTCCACTCAACCTTGTTCCCGTGGATTGATTTATCCTCCATTGTCTGCTACCTTGTATCTTCTTCTTGTGTGAAGTCAAACTTTTCTTCACAAGAGAAAGGTTTGATTCCCTCTCCTCATTCTTTATCTGAGCAAGATTGTATTTTGTTGTAGCTTCTAAAAGCTCGCTTAATCACTCTTCCTTCACCTACATGCAATAAACTTCATAAAAATGATGAAGGAAAACATTCTTTTTGTGCATACCATTAAGTGCTTGGCCATTCCACTAGTGAATGTAAGGCCTTGAAAGACAAAATACAACTTCATGATTTAGGTGCATCACACATTTGTTTGTTGATGCACCTGCCTCTTCTTTTCATGACAAGTGATATCGAGGTTTACCTCTATCTTGTATGTTCTAAGTATGTTTGCATGGTTCTCCTCCCCTATATGTTGGGGGTAGTGATAACTCATTTTGGAGATGTGTGTCCTTCTTAAGGACCCCTCTCTTTGCTATGTCTTTCAAATGAAGCGTCCCTTGAGTGGGCCCCCTTTTTCTTTTGAGGGGTTCCCGAGGGACCCCCTTTGAAAGATTTTATCTCAAATGAATTCTTTCACATCTAGCTTGAGGGAAGCCTAACTAGACCTATTTCATATATTCACATCTAGCTTGGGGGCTACCTGACTAGACCTATTTCATACAATTGCATCTAGCTTGGGGGTAGTCTGACTAGACCTATCTTTTATGTGACTGTCTTGCAATGCAACTTGTAGCAACCACAAGATTCTCTGATTTTTCTTGCTCTGTAGGACCAAGAACTTGTAGAGCTCCTTTACATTCTTACTTGGTGATATGGGTTTTCCTCCTTGAGCGGGGATTTCTTTTATCACCTATCCTTGGTGATATGGGTTTTCCTCCTCGGGCAAGAATTGCTTTTATCACCTTTACTTTGTGATACGATTTTTCCTCCTTAAGCAGGGATTGCTTTTATCACTTTTACTTTGTGATACGGGTTTTCCTCCTTGAGCGGGGATTGCTTTTATCACCATTACTTTGTGATACAGGTTTTCCTCCTCGAGCAGAGATTGCTTTGATCACTTTTACTCTATGATACAGGTTTTCCTCCTCGAGCAGGGATTGCTTTTATCACTCTTGCATTCATTTCATTTTTATCTCTCTTCTCAACTTTCGT